>SDVV010015357.1:0-14550 GCA_016164225.1 Gammarus roeselii | reverse complement strand
TATCTAGTCATCATATATCTAATTCCTTCATAAATAACATAAATCATAATTCCTTCACTAAATCCTTCACAAAAAAATCATACATCCTAAATCCTTCTTAACTAACAAATCACCCTAACCAATACATTCGATGAAAGATTCAAATATCTAGCCATCCTACATCTAATTCCTTCACAAATAATATACCTCCTAAATCCTTCACTAAAAGTATACATTTTAATTAAATACCTTCACAAATAATATACCTCCTAAATCCTTCACAAAAAATCATACATCCAGTCACTAATATATATAACTACAGTATCAGAGAAGAACAGCGTCCGAGTCACTATCAAATAACAAACATCCTAAGCAATACATTCGATAAAAAAGATTCAAATATCTTACCATCCTAATTCCTACACAATTAACATATATCCTATTTCCTTCATAAATAACATATATCCTAAATCTCGTAATTCCTTCACAAATAATATACCTCCTAAATCCTTCACAAAATAACAAACATAGAGTCACTAATTATCCAGGACGACTTTTGCAGAGCGCCTTTTGCAGAGCGACTTTTGCAGAGCGACTTTCGCAGAGCGACTTTCGCAGAGCGACTTTCGCAGAGCGACTTTCGCAGAGCGACTTTCGCAGAGCGACTTTCGCACACATACTATCTACTGATGCTCACCTGACGCTGATCCGGATATCCGGCCCATCACCCGCTTGCTTGAATAACGGGATTAGTTATTGCAGTGTTTTGTTGCAGTGATATCTGATAACATCGCTGTTTGATCGTGATCGGAGAAGATGCTGCACACGACTGCTGCTACCGCGAATAATTGAATGAACCGATCTTGAAAGCCTAGGATAGGCTCCCTGGGCGGCCCAATTTAACACTATTTGTGTCCTACAACCGATCTACAACGGAGTAATAGTTCGGGTCCAGGTGATCACCATGCGTACATGATCAATAACGTTCGAAACGCGTACGCGCACACGGTTCCTGGTTTTAAGAAGCACATTTAACTGGAATTAGATATACGACAATTTTTATATGAATGTGTTTCTTATTAATACGGCCAGGTATAAAAAAATTGTTCAAAGAGCCCAAAGGACGAGAAACCTTTTGGAGAGCAATTAGATCTCGAAATTTCTTCGTATTTTTTTTAAAGTCTGTTCATTTGCCGCAGTCACTTAAATATTATTCAATTGGACGTTATAAACAAAGGATCAACAAGAAGTCTGGAACAAATAAATACCCTTTAGACAGAGGAAACTCTCACATGGAGCGAAGGGTCGTATGACGGAGGATGTTTGGAATATGGTGGGTCGATGACGTGCAGAATGGAGGTGTTCCGTTGCGACGGGAGATCCCCACCACCCTCGCGGCCGTCGTATCGCTGTCCCACCTCCGCCCGATCGCTGTTCTGCTGCTGTCCGCCGCCATCTCATCTCCGTTCCTCCGTCGAACCCCCGCCGCCCCACCACCGTACCTTCAACATCCTTCCCCCTCCCATCGCCGTCCCACTGCCATTCCACCGCCGTCCTCTGCTGCCCACCGCCGTCCCACAGCCGTCTCGCTGTTGTCAAACCACCATTCTACCGCCATCCCACCACCGCAAGGCTGCTCTCACGCCACCGCCGCTGTTGCCCTAAAATCAATAATGGCTGACCAGAGCTTCTCTGACTGACCTCAGACGCTGACACTTTCGGGGTCATCTGAATCCAACGCCTGCTGGGACCAGGCGACCTGCTGGGACCCGGGAACGAGAGTTGCTGTGATCAGGGGAGGGAAGCAACTGGGATCAAGGGAGCTGCTGCGACCAGGAGAGCTGGTAGGAACGGGGGACGAATAGCGGGACCAGAAGAGTTGCAGGGACCAGGGGTGGTGCTGAGACCAGGGGAGATAGTGGGACCAAGAGAGCTGTTGGGACTATGGGGTTTTGTGAGACCAGTGGAGCTTCTGGGACCAGAGGAGCCAATGGGATCATAGAAGCTAATTGGACAATGACACCTGTTGGGACCAGGGCAGCTAGTAGCTAGTAGATCTAAAGAAGCTAGTGGGACTAGAAGCGTTGCAAGGAAGAGGGGTGCTAGTGAGACCAGGAGAGCTGCTGGGACTATGGGAACTGCTGGGAACATGGGAGTAGCTGAGACCAGGGAAGCTGCTAGGGATGGGTAGGCTGGAGGGACCAGAGTAGCTACTGGTAGACCAGGGGAGCTAGTTGGCTGGTCTCACTGGTCCCAACCGCTCCTTAGGTCCCACTATCTCCCCTGGTTTCATAAGCTCCCCTGGTCACAGCGGCTTCTGCGGGTATCAAGGAGGGCTAGTGATACCAGGGGAGCTAGTGGGACCCAAGGAGCTAAGCTACCGGGACCAAGGGTTCTACTGGGATCAGGGGAGCTGTTGGGACCAGTGTACATGTTAGGACCTGGGATACAGTAGGGAACAGGGAGCTGTTGGGACCAGTGTAGATGTTAGGACCTGGGATACAGTAGGGAACAGGGAGCTGCTGGGACCAGTGTAGATGTTAGGACCTGGGATACAGTAGGGAACAGGGAGCTGCTGGGACCAGTGTAGATGTTAGGACCTGGGATACAGTAGGGAACAGGGAGCTGCTGGGACCACGGTAGCTGGGGTGCTTCTAAGACCGAGAGTGCTTCCGCTACCAGAGAACTGCGCGGATCAGGGGCGTTTCTAGTACCAAGAGAGCTTATGGAAGCAGGGGAGCTGCTGTACCCATGGAGAGGTAGTGGGAACTCGGGAGCTAGTGGCACTAAGTGAGCTTGTGGGACCAGAGGAACATGTAGGACCAGGAGAGCTAGAGCACATCGAACAATACGGGAACCAGCAAGATATAACTACGATTTCATAAGGGCTATTTGAGAAGGCCTACGAGATGAAATCGAAAGCGTTGACTTTAGGCTTCATTTTGAATTAAGGACCGCAGAGGAATGATTCGTTTTATTCAGAGCCAACGTAGTACGAGCAAGCAAGTCACACTTTTAATAGAAAGGAATACTAATGTATTAATCGTCATGGTTGAACAATGAAGTTCAAGAAACAATTGCTCAAAAAGAAGGATTGGGCCAAGTCTACAACATAACTAATTCCTCTGAAGAACTTCAACAAGTACCTAAGCCGGCTAAAGAAAGAGTACGCAAATTGGTCAGCAGCGAAAAAGAGAAGGAAGCAGATTAATGAAGCTAGAATGGCCAATCATAATCCGAAAACTTTTCATGCATATGGGAATGACAGCATCGGCCCTCTACGAAGCCGTGCTGGTGCTCAAAAAGCCTCCGGTACAGATATAGCAAATATTCTCTACGACTATATTCTTAGCGTATTCACCAATGAAGATCCAAATAATATCCCAGTAGCAGAATTGTATGAAAACTGCAACCGTTAGAAAATTTTACTTGCACTGTCAATGAAGTCAAGACCCCAACAAACTAAACATCTACAGATCTACAGGGTCAGATTATCTGCACCCAAGAATCTCTCCAAAGTCATTAGCTTCCAACTGACAGAAACATTAAAAGATCTGTGAGTACCAGCTGATTGAAAGAGGGTAAAAATTACATCCATGTTTTCAAGAAGGCAAGCAGGCAAGGGCCAGGAAATTACAGCCCAACCAGTCTAACTTCTGTGGTCGGTAAAACCTTGGAAAGACAGATTAAAGCAAGAACAACATTCCACTTAGATACAAATAATCTGAACAGGGATACCCAACAAGAGTTTAAAGTAAATTAGGCTGTCTCATCAATCTTCTTGATTTTTCGAACAAGCTGTCAACCTTGTTGATCTTGATACACAAAAAGTGTTTGATGGAAAATGTGGAGTGCCACGTTATAAATGGAAATGTTTGCAGGTATAGCTCCGCAATTGGCTGACTGGTCGCTCACAACGGTTCTGGACTGACCAAGGGAAAGTCTGTGGGCTACAGTTGCATCTAGAGTGCTACAGGGAAGTGTTCTACGGCCTCTCCTCTTCATAGCCTACATGAACGACCTCGACGCCGGCATTATTTTTAAGATATCCAAATTGGCCGACGACACCAAACTCTGTCATAAAGCGAATTTCGCATATGCATTCAAAGCGACCTTAATAATCTAGTAGAGTGGGCCGGCAATGAATTTGAATGTTGAGAAATGTACAGTTATGCACATTGTAACCAACAATTGAAAATCCGACTACTAGATGGCAGAACAACATCTGACTGAATTATACCAGCTACGAGATCGTAAAATATTTATAACCAATGATCTCAAATGGAGAAGACAAGTGCATGTTGTTAAAAAAACTACAGAATTCCTGTATTAATATTCATTTTTTCACTAAAAGCATAAAGACCTACTGCTTCCAACATACACTTCAATTGCAAGACCGCAATTTGAATTTAAATTCTGGTTCCATCTCCTATGAGGGGATATCAACAAAATGGAATGGGTTCAACACCGAGCAACAAGAATGATCTGATATCCATGGCATACCCACAAACACTTGAAGAACAGAAGAGACGACTATGGGATCAGCTCATAGAAATCTAGAAATATTTTAATGATTTTACTAAAGCTAGCTCTGGTGAGCGTTCTGAAAAGGTTTACAATCAAAGGAATTAAACCTATGAACAAAAGCACTAGTTCAAGCCTTTCGGATCATCTGTTGCCAAAAACTTATTTCTAATTAAGCTGCCAACATTCTGTACTCGGTTGCCACATGATGTGGTAAATTGTAACAACGTCAAATCCTTCAAAAACCGGCTTGCCAACACTGGGAGAACAATCCACCGCCCACTGAGTTAGTAAGGAGGAAACAGCTGCCGCAGAAGGAGGTAATCTCTGTTGAAGCCTTATACAGCGGCTCGTCATCTTGAAACTGGGCAGCACCTCCAGGCTGATCTACTAGTGTTACGAAATTTAAATTCAAGTATTACTAAGCAGAACTCTCCAGCCCATCCCATGTCTACGTACTATTCTATACTAGCTGGACCATGGGAGCAAGACGGACCAGGAGAGCTAGTGGGAGTAGAGGAGCTAGTGGAACCTGGGGAGCTATAGTGGGGCCAGAGAAGCTGGTGGGTCTGGGGGCTGCTGGGATCAGGAGAGCTGCTGGAGCCGGGAGAACTCCAGTGACCAGGGCAACTGGAAGATGCATAAGAGCTGCTGGGACGAGGGGAGCTACTGGAAACAGTAGAGCTTATACGACCAAAGGAGCTGCTGGGACCAGGAGAGATGCTGGGACCTGAGAGGCTTCTGGAACCATGGGAGTAAATGAGGCCCAGGAAGTGTTTTATAGAAGTTGGTGTTCAGGAGTCGGGAGTCGTCTTGCCTTTGAACAGCTGGATGATGGGATTAGTCATAATTTGAATGTTGTTTCACATGAGTCTGGTACAGTGACTTGAGAGCGCTTGTTGTGACGCGAAGAGCCTGCTTCATCTCCTCGTGAAGAATTTGGTATAACTGGCTTCCATTTTAGCTCCTAGTCTGTTCCGCTCGAATTTGAACAGGAGTTCTGTTTCCACGGTGTCTGCTTCTCACTCACATGCGCCCATTTTCGATCATTGCTCCTGTGGTGGAAAGTGGAATATTTGGGTGATCAGATACTATTGGAGTCTGTTCAGAGGCCGTGGACCAGGGAAAGAGATGGACTTGGTATAGAGTGACTCAAATTCCTGCAGTTGTTTTCCACCATTGGGAGGTTGTCATGTTTGAACGATCTGATAGTGTTAGAAAATTTTCAATATACAGGTTTATCGACTCTGTTTGGACAGCTTCAGATATCCTGATCATTTTCCTTGGTGTCGGAACGTAAATTATTATTTTATTCTTGCTGTGTCCAGGTTTGGAATCGGCTGCATTTTGATGAGGCGCGATGTGATTTCGTTTATTGGCTGAAAAGTTTGGTGAGGTGTTGAACCAGATTTGTTAGGTCCTTTGAGTTTCAGTTTGGCGTTTTGTTTGTGTTTCTGATGGTTTTGCTTTATTTGTGTCTGTCTGCGGTATTTTTTCTTATTAACCAATTAGACGCATTACAAATAGCGTTGTTTAACAATAGTTTTCCTTGATGTTCTTTTGAGTACTAAGGCACTGAGGGCGTCGTGCAACAATTGCTTGCCTTGATGTTCTTTTGAGTGTTAGGGCACTGAGGTATATTGCCTTATATGCCTCTTTGGTGTGGCTCCTAGGGCTGTGGCTGGTTGCAAGCGTAGCTATCTTGAACGATTTCAAGCGTAGCTATCTACGTTCCTTCGATATTTTTTTTCATGTACCATCACTTGCGATAAATGAGCACATACAATCTTGCTGTAACTGCTACAAAAAGAACAGCCCGAAGTTTTCCGAAAATCGGCTGATTCCTCATATCATGAAGATGCTAATGACCAACCTTGTACTCGTCAACTTTTCACTTACAGAAATTACGTCTATGTGAATATTTGCATTAGGTGTCTCGACCTTTGCTGCCGACCGTACCTTTTAGCATTAAAAAAAAACAAAATATACCAAAATTCTTTCTGGATTTGCTGTTCATATGACAATGAATTTGTCAGAATTGTCTTGGTAGAGTTGTTAACAAAATTTTGTTTATTATACAAAAAATGGGCAGAATCGTTTATGTGATTTTATTTGTTTGTCTCGATTTCCAGCTAATTATTGGTCCCTCTTCCTGTTTAATTTGTCCTTCGTTTAATTGAAAATTGTGTTTATTTTTTCTTTACTTCCTCATGTAAGTCATTGTAACATTTTCTTGAGCAAGTGCATATCGTTTCTTCCTAGGTCGCATTTACTAGCACACATAACTGGCTCTAAGACACAAATTGTAAATCAAACAGCTTCTCAAATTAAAATATATATGAGTGTAAGATTGTGTGAATCTATGTTAGACACGTCTGAGGAAATTACGTTTTGAGCTTTTCAGCCTTCATTTCGTGTTCCGCTCAAGATTATTTTGTGTTACATTTTCATGGGTAAAAGATAATTTACTTTTTCAATTTTTTCCCAACAACCGTCAAAACCAAGGTAGCCCATCTCTTTTCCTGCTACTTCAAGAATATTTGTGAAAATTACACTTCAACATCGGACTTGTGTACACATGTGCGCGCCTCTCACCATCTCTTGGTCATGAGTAGCTAAATGCTGCTCTCTACCTCCGCCCTCTTTTCCACTGCCTCTCCTCCCGTGTTAAGCTTAGGACTCCTTCTGGTTCCTCGAATAAATTGCACCGCAGTATATGCCTGCAAATTCACCATGAGGTACTTCATACACTAACAGAGATTATTATATCGTTTCTGCTTATGTCTCATCATCATGCGCAAATGGGAGGCTCTGAGGAACATATGGTAACGTGAATGACAACTCAAAACTTTCCAGTTAAGATAAAAAATTATGAGAGTATTTTTTCCGAGATTTTTGGTTTACGCTATGACAAATCTCTTTTTGGCCAGCCAACATTTATTATAATTTTTAGCAAAAATATTAGTTCCTCAAGCCTGATTTTTTTCTAAATATTAACAAAGTTTTGGATAATTCAAATAAATTGTTATAGCCTAAAACTTAATTCCTTGGTGCAATTTCTTTCTACTAGTAAAATAATATCTTGTACCTGCATCTACTGATTAGGCTTATATCAAACATCTTTGCATAAGCTTAGTCAGCATTTGTTAAAATGATTAGCTAATTATTTGTCACTGTCTCTTTCTGAATTTATTGTTTTTCTTATTACAAAGAGTTTGTAATTTAGGCATACAATTAAAAGCATGTAGGAATAAGGCGGTAAAACATATTGGACAAAGATTTTAAATGTTTTTGAACGATCGAACAAAGATTTCAATGTGCTTGAACGATAGGCAATACCCAAATACGATCCTGCACAATATAATGTCACTGGTCCTCCTCTTAACGCAGAGCTCAAAAATGATAAGCTAATGAGACGCTCTCTAAGCCCCTTCAACAACAAGCCCTCTCAGTAGTCCACTTCACTGAGATTTAACCTTGAATTAAAGACATGTCGCCCCACAGCCACACTTTCAACAGAAGCAAATCCTGCTGCATGTGTTATAGTGGAACATGCGAGAAATGCGCATGTGTCACGAATAACAGAGACTACATATCATGCACAAGCCAAAAATGCACCACAACCAGCAAGCCTATCAACATAGAGCTGCCGCATTGCCCACACACTCCGGTGGCCAGCGCATGTGCCCCAAAACGCGATAAGGAGAAGCCTACCCTCTTCCACAGGGCTGCTCTTTCGGTGACAGATACTCACCCAACGTTGCTGAGCTCTCCATCTCCCACTTCTTGTACGTCTGACTCTGAGTCAATAACTCCGATTTATTCCTCCGATATAGAGCCTTTAATTGTCATCTCAACAGAAAAATCTGCAACAGCAAAGCCGGCTCACTGTGAAGCATCAGGCACCAGCGCCGGGTCAACAGAAAATACCAAGACCCTAAGTCAATACTCATTGATGATATCCTCATGAAAAATGTGCTAACGTCCGACCTTTCAGATGGATGCACTTTTGAAAATATAAATATTAACGATTATGGTGCTCTGTTTAAAATCATTGAAAGCGCAAATCCATTCAAAAATTACATTATTGTGCTCACGGACTACGTCGAAAGTGAGGTAGTAGTCAAAATAACCACCGCAATTTTAACGAAAAAACAAAATCTTAAGACGTACATGGCAGAACCCCTCAATCTGAAAAAAATGAAACAGAGGTGCCATTTCATGAGACTTTGCCACTCCTTGAGGCTCAAAGTTATCCCAACAGACAAACTAAGAGACGAATCCACTGGTGCCCCCGACGAACGATTGTTTCATTCGAAGAATGCTAGCCTGACAATAGTGGAATTATTAAATTCTTCAACACGCTAGCACGTTACGTTCCTCAGAGGTTTGAGGTATTGTCATCCCTATACTATAACAATGTCAGACACAAACAATCATTACTCTGGTGTCCTCCCTATCTCTATTTCCCTCCATCAAATGGCCATCATCTCGTACCATCATCCCATTACGCGTCAGTAAAGGACATCTACTCGCAGACAACTCACATCCTAGCTCCTTCTCATCACCCCCAAACTAAAATTCAAACTAAAAATCGCCAATTAGTGACTCCTTATCATCCCCACACAATTAGTTCCTATGCACCGCCTTTTCAACACGGTCGCAGCAATAGCGCCCCCTCAGCGCTTCCTCATCTCTTCTCCTACCCTCCTCATACGCTCTACACTACTCACACAAATCTGCCTAACTATGCTTGCAGCACAGCCCCAATCCTCCCGTTTCGCTACCATTCCCTTACCTCAGCCCAAACTCCGACTCTACCTATTCCGCTAATCCATCCCATATATTACCCTCCTCCACCCATTCTTTCCTTGAGCTTCCACTTTCGTTACCTTTCCCTACCCTCAACCGAAACTCCAACATTACCTATCCCGTCAACCCCTCCCATATATTACCCCCCTCCACCCGTTCTTTCCTCTAGCTCCCACCTTCGCTACCATTCTCTAACCTCAGCCCAAACTCCAACTCTACCTATCCCGCCAATCTCTCCCATATATTACCCCCCCTCCACCCATTCCTGCCTCTAGCACGGTTCAGCTATCCAAGGCCATGCCTCTCTTCAATCACCGATAAAATTTCTGTCGCTTGGTTCTGTTCAGTCTCCCTTGCTGCAACCTACCCTCAACAACAAAGAACAGAATTGAAAGCAAGGATATCACAAACATACAAACAATGCCACTCGAGAATTAGCAACCAGATTCTTAGATAACGTCAGTAAGAGTGTTGCTGCAGAGCATATTAAAAATCTAAATGAGGGTGGTGTTGCTGACACAAGAAACAATAAAACGGATGAAAGAATGCCAATGACGGTGACGGAAAACTTGCAACAATTCCCCAGGAACGCCAACATCGACACCATTCTCAAGGATTTAAGATTAAAAAGACAATCAACATTAGAGACGGACATTGTATGATTCACGCGGTGAAAGGATCCTTACTAAAACAATCAATACTTAACGATGAAAACCTCTCAAAGGTGATAAAAACCAAAGCACTGGAGGAATCCTTTAATTACATAGAAGATTACGAAGCCTTCACTGCGTATAAAAAAGATGATGGGTTCCCCTCCGAGATAGAAAAGTATTTTGAAAACAAGAAGTACAATAGCAGTTTTGGCGATCTAGTTCCTCGATTCTCAGCAACGCACTCAAAATACAAATCACAATCTTAGATGAAACCAACTCGGATATCGTAACAAAAACTGTAATTTGTCCGACCAACCTTAAGAGTGATGAAGCTGCTCAATACTCAATATTTGTAGCTAAGAAAGCTGATCGCTATTGTAGTCTTAGATCAACCCACCCTCTGAAGCCACATTTCGAACAACAAAATGTTGAAGCGAAGTGAAATCAGCATGTGGAAACAAATATGCAGTGTTCCAATAGGTATTCTCCTCTGCAATACGACAATGATACATCCATATTCGATTATGAGATACCTCTGCAATCATCCCAAAGTGACACCAACTGTCTTGTTAGTAAAAACAAATGAGTAGAGGCACAAACTGTTCAAGCTGGAAGCAGCAACCACCCCTCAGCAACCCTGTCTGTAGATACCCATCAGATCAAAATAATATCGTGATTACACATAAAAACGTTATAAGCTAATGAACAAAGATCGATCACATCAAAATGATGACGAAGGAGGACTCAATTGACATTCTGTGTCTGACTGAAACCTGGCTGGTATCTGACATTAACACTACCTTCATCGAGATAGATGGCTTCAATGCCTATAGAAAAGATAGAAAAAGGAAAAGAGGTGGAACCGTGATTTATGTGCGAGAAGAATATTCTTCTTCTCAAGTAATGCTTAACAACAGCAATGAAGTTGATGACCTTTGAGTAAACATCCAGGTACGAAAAAACAGATCGTTTGTTGTTGGGTCTCTTTACAGACCACCCAAGGCAAGTTTACAGTGTGGTCAATACATCGAAGAAAGATTTCGAGAAGCTATCCGCTTAGGAAAAATGCTGTATATTTTGGGAAATTTCAATGATGATCAATTGAAATTGAAATCCAACAATATGAAGCCGATTTCAGACAGACTCGGGCTGCATCAGCTCATAAGAAGTGCAACAAGAATTACACCGAAATCCCAAACTGTATTGGATCTGCTCATAAGTAACAATCCGTCTTCCATTGTTACCACAGACGTGGAGCCCAATTCTTTCTCGGACTACCATTAAATAAATTGCACTATCAACATCAAAAAAGAGAAGAATCATGTATACAAAATAACCTGTCATACAAAAAGAAATTACACCGCGGATAATTTCAGAGCACAAATAGTGGCAAACATCAAGATGATAAAACCGATACATAGCACAAATAACGTCACAGAGCAAGCCCAATTACTTACAGACGATCTTCTCACATGTCTGAACGCTGTGGTGCCAACGGAAACTAAAACAATGAAAAGCATGTCGGTTACATGGATTACGGAAAAACTGTGAAACAAAATTGCACTTGAAAAATACCTCAAACGCAGAGCACTTGGTTACAAGTTCTCTGCGTTACAATTACAACTTGGTTACAACTATTTCGAATTCAAAATAGAAGAGTCAAACGAGAAGTCATGAGAGAAAAAATTAAAAACCATCATGAGGAACTAGAACAGTGCAAAAACAATCAAAAAGAAACGTGAAATGAACTGAAAAGAATTGATCCCTACAAAACAAAGATCACCTCGCAAACTTATCTGAATACTAAAGCAGCTTCAGAAAAATTTAATAACTACTTCGCTGGAGTTGGGAAACCGGTTTTTGAAGAGGTAACCCAGGAAGCTAATCAAGGATTACATAGCGACGCAACAGATACATGGAGTCCAAAAGCTTTCGATGGAGACAGCGACCAAGAAGCAAACGTCAAATGGAAACCAAAGCAAGTATCGCAACACACAGTAAAACGATCTGTATTTGCCTTGAGGAACACAAATTCTACAGGAATAGATGGTTTAGTCCTACAATATCTGAAAGACAGCCTTATAGTTACCTTGCCTTATATCAGCACAGTTATTAACACCTCCATAGCAAGTGAAACTTTTCCAAAGATCTGGAAGCATGCAATCATAAAAACAATTCATAAATCTGGGGACAAGAATGAACCATCCAACTTTAGACCGACCAGTCTTCTGCCAGTCCTAACCAAGATTATATAAAAGGTATTATGTATCCAATTTCTTGATTACCTCGAATCAAACCCGCTGTTCAGTGACTGCCAGTACGCTTATCGGCAAAAATTGTCAAAAGAAGACGTACTTGTGAGCATCACTGAAGATTCGACAATGTAAGTCATACAATTCTTTTTAGCAAGCTCCGCAACATCGGAATAGACCCTACTTGGTTCGAAAGTTATCTGATGAATCGGCAATGATCAGTTAAATTCGATAACGGAACTATGCCAAATTCGGCCACAGTTGCCTTTGGGGTCCCTCAAGGTTCGATACTTGGCCCTTTGTTGTTCCTGGTTTTTGTAAATGACATCGACTGTAAAGTACCAAAAAATCAAGCGAAAATGGTAATGTACGCCGATGATGTTCAAATATAGCATTCCCGAAAGCCGTCAGATCTGAATGCACTGAAAGACGACACTGAGACAGCCGTGACTAATCTGAAATCTTGGTATGATAAAAATGGACTCAAGCTCAATTCTGAAAAAAAAATGCATCTTGTTCGGCTCGAACTCAAAAAGAAAAGCAGTTCCAATGAATTTCTCTGTCAGGATAGACAAATCTGAGATTCCTGTTGAAGATTAGGTTATATGTCTGGGTGTATGGTTTGATCCCGAACTTTCCATCAAACACCACGTAACTACTCTGTGTTCCATGGTGAATGGAACACTTTTGTTCCTAAGCTTCGCAAAAAAAGAATTGGATTTCAAATCAAGACTGCTGATTGTCCACGCCTTAGTATTTCCTCACATTAACTTCTGTCTTTCAATTAGAGCGAAATGCACCAAAACTCAAAGAGAGAAAGTACAACGTTGTATAAACTATGTGGCAAGAATAACATGCGATGGTAACCACAGAAAACGATACCACGTAAGTCCACTCTTAGAAAAATGGCAGTGGCTCAATATCGACAACAAACTGGCACTCCATGAGTCGATCAGAATTCATAAAGATCTTATAGATAAACATTCACCCGGCTGCCAAAGGCACATATATTCTCGAGGTGAAAAGAACAATTGATTCACAAGAAATAATGATACTCTGCACGTTGAACACAGGAAAACAGAAACGGCTGTCGAGATTTTTCGATCACTGGACCAAAATACTGGAACAACCTCACAACAAGCCTCAAAAATTTTGAATCCAACAAGTCCTTCACGAATAGGCTTAATGAACATCTGTTGACCGATCAATTCAAAATGGTAACTTTGCCAACAAACACGAGCTAAATGCATAATACCAGTAACCAGATAATGCCTTTCTATTCTTGAGTGACCACCACCACCATAACTCTCAACATTGAGACACCAGTAGTAGATATGTAATGGTTAGGAAGTACATAATTACATTGTGTGTCCGACTTAGTCCCTATATAAATCAGACATTGTAATTTATGTCCAGGTAATTACTAAGTGGCCCTCTTAATTATTTTTTGGGCTTACGCAAACGTGCTCTGGGATCTAACGCAAACGTGCCTGGGACAATGTATTGGTAAGGAATTATCTAATTACATTGTGCGTCTGACTTAGCCCCTCTGTAGCTCGGACATTGTAATAACCAAGTCTTTATAGGTCAAGACAATTACTCTTGTAGTATATTTAATTACTTAACTTTCAGCGGGAACGCCAAGGTGGATAGGGGAGGAGGATATAAGACGAGGATAGGGCAGGGGGAGTTGTTTAGTGCCATGACAGGCCTCTATCTGTCAATGACACACAGAGACATTATCTCGAGATGTGCTTCTCTCGTTACGAGTTTTACCGGTTAGGTTACGACGTATTGTGAACGGAAAGTATACTTGTATTGGGTTATTTTGATTTGTTTATTTGCAAGTAATGACGGTATGCTACGTATTAATTTGTTTGTTAGTGTAGGACTTTTTTATAATAAAAACCATTTTCCATGGTTTTTATTGCTCAACCCTGATTTATTTACGGTATTCATAATCGATATTGTTATGGAAGAATTAATGGTATGGCACATATTAACAGGGTTGTCGGTCTAGGACTCCTTTTGGAAAGGTTAGTTTTATATCGTTTTATTAGGTTTCATGGGCCACACTTAGATTGCACGGGGAGACCTCTATCCGTCAATGTCATACAGAGATCTTATCTTGACTCACACTCTTCTCAGCGCATGCAGTAGGGTATACCTTTAATCACTTGCCGCGTTAGGTAGGAAAAGCGTTGTTTCATTCGGACATGAAGAACGGTGTACCATTAATCACTTGCCGCCTTCGGTAGGGATAGCATTTGTTTCATTTGTATATGCAGTAGGGTGTACTTTTAATCACTTGGCTAACGGCTTGGTTTCGG
>SDVV010015356.1:0-14550 GCA_016164225.1 Gammarus roeselii | reverse complement strand
TGATTTTAATGTGTGTCGTCGTTCAGTTCAGCATGGCTGAAACGATAACTGCATCAGGGATCGCTCTCGATCGACAAGAAGAGTTTTGACATTGATCTGTACTCATAGTTCTTGACTGTATGACTTGTCATTCCGAATTGTTACTATTTGTACCGATCTGTAAGGTGATTTTTGACACCGAGTAATTGTAATCGAATTTGGTAACAATTTGTGAATTCCTATCGGCACTACTCTACACCAAACGTTAATGCTCGCTTAGTCGGCATTGACATCGGCACCAAATTTTGTAAGGGTATTCTAAATATGCGTTCATGGTGTACCTTATCAAACGCTTTTTGGAAGTCAAGATAAATAAGGTCGACAGCTTTGATTTCAATGTGAATCTTGGTGACCTTATTGAAAAAGTCCTTGAATTTGGACAAGCAGCTAAGTTTGCTTCTGAAGCCTTTTTTTATGAGGTGATTTGTGTCAAGGTAACATGTTATACATGTTATTATCATTTTTTCCAGGTTTTGCCATTGGTAAATTTTGTTGATTTACTAATATTCCCGGTGTTATTAATATTCTCATCTGTGAAGACAGTTACAAAGGTTGTGTTGGATATCATAGACATGTCTGCATTGGATGATTTTAAATCGACTGCTGCACTTTTTCGTAGAGGGCCAATGCAGTCACGAACAACACGTTTCTCGTTCACATTTACTTATAATCCTTATGGGTTGAGCTTGGCCGATTTTGCAATATTTTTTGCCCATATGTTTCTTGCCGCTTCTGACCACTCGCTTCACTTTTCTAGCAGCCCACTCATGCACTTGTTCCGACTCTGGTGTTGGATTAGTTTTGCGGACTTTGTACAATATCTGTCGGCGAGCAATTGCTTCTTAAACTTCATTATTCAGATAAGAGGAATTGTTTATCTGTACTTTTCTCTCCGGGGTGTATCGTTGGCTTGCTTCACTCAAAAAAAAAGATCTAGTAGTTTTGACTAGATAAAACTTGTCATACGAAGTAATGTGAGACATCGTTACACTTCGTTCAGTGACTTAAATTCGTTCGGCGGTTGCAACGGATTCGCTATGAATATCGTTCACCCCGCGTGTAACGTGCCTTCCATTTGGGCCAATCAGAACACGCAACCCACTCAAACGCTGCACGTTAGTTCAAATACGCACATATACCGGCTGCGGCTTTCTTTAGTTGCACCATTATCTTCTAACGAGTGAGTGCAGCAGCAGCGAGAGCAGCTATGATTAGATAGTATTCAGCAGCATTTACTCAGGCTTCTCTAGAGGGACACTTAGCACTGACGCCTACGGACCACGTGTTTCAAATAAGTACAGTATGATTGGCGCCTATAGATCTCGTGTTTTAGATGCGACAGTTTACATTGACGTCTGCAGGTCCCCTAATTCTTGAAATGGCAGTATTCAGTGGCACCTGCTTGACATGTGATTCTAGAGATGTCGTCTACATTGACCGAGCCTCTGGAGTTAGAGGTTCAACAGCTAAAAGAAAGTCTGTCAACGTTTTAGGTTTCGATGAGGAATAGATGTGTACTTTTGTGCTACTGGTTCCGGTTTGTTGTTGGTTAGCATTAGAGTAAATACATCTCGACATTGTTGATATTGAATACATGCTCTGGTACAATCGACTGTCAGGTTGGAATTAGTAGAAAAATGTCATCATACTTGTTTGCGTGAGAATTATTTACAAAGCCCTGCAATGTAGCCAGGGCTTTAGAATCTTGCTACAGTATCCACCACGTGTCGTAGAAGGCGACTAAAGGGAGCGTCGTAGCCGAGGGTTGAATCGTGCTACCCTAACCCCTGCGCGTCGCATAAGGCGACTAAACGGGGCGGAGCGAAGGGGCTAGGAATCCCGTTCTCTGTAAAACCTTTCCTCGAAGACGGCAAGACGAGCGGGGTGAGGAGAGGACACACCTCTCCAAACCCTATTGTTAGGGTCGCTGAATGTGCGTGGTTGTAGTACAAATGATGTAAAGAGGAGGGATATTGGTGAGATGTTTATGAGGAGGAAGTTTAATGTGTTGGCGCTGAGTGAGACGAAGTTGAAAGGTAAGGGCGAATGTGAGTTTGGTGTGATAAGTGGAAGAAAGTCTGGTGTTTAGGAAGGTTGGGCACGAGAAGGTATGGTCTTGATATTGAGTGATCGGTTGGCTAGTAGCGCTACCGAATGGAAGGAGGTGTCCCCAAGATTGATGCTGGTGAAAGTTAAGTTAGGCGTAAAAAGATGGGCATTTGTGAGTGCTTACGGACCTGGCAGCGAGAGGAGTGAAGAGGAGAGGGAGCAATTCTGGACTGACCTGCGTGAGTGTATTGAGAGTTTTATAGGTCATTTCAATATAGTTGTACTGGGTGACCTTGATGCGAGAGTTGGAGATGTAGTGGTGGAGAATGTGATAGGAAGGTATGGCGTTCCCGGTAGAAATGACAGTGGAGAAAACTTGATAGGTCTGTGTATCGAGTAGGAGTTTGTGGTCGGTAACAGTTTGTTCAAGAAGCGAGATATTCACAAGTACACATGGGTAAGGATGAATCATGGTGCAATGGTGGGGAGAGCACTGATGGATTTTGTGCTGATATCGAGGAGAGTGGTGGGGAGGCTGTTGGATGTGCGATTGTTGAGAGGGGAGGGTGGAGGAGTGTCTGACCATCTGCTGGTGGAAGTAGATTAGGAGTGGAGCAGAAGTGGAAGGGCAACAAACGAGTGGGAGGAGGAAGAGAGGAAGTGGAAGTGAGTGGACTGAGTTTGAAAAGTAGAGCCGAAGAGTTTGAGCAGGCGTTGAAGGAAAAATATGCCAACGTGAGAGGACAGGACCTGAGAGATGAGGAGGAAGAATGGGAGACGTTAAGGGATGCGTTTGCTGAGACGTGCGAAGAAGGTGTGTGGTGCGCGTTGTGTGGGCGGGTGCAGGAGGAAAGGTTGCGAGTGGTGGAACGAGGAGGTCAAACTGACGGTGGCACGGAAAAGAGGAGCGTTTGAGGAGTGGTTGCAGGTGAAGTCGGAGGTGGCTTATGAAAGCTACAAAGAGAGGAGAAACGAGGTGAAGCGGGTGGTGAGGAGAACTAAAAGGGACGCTGATGCCAGGTGAGGTAGACGGTTGTGACAGAATTTCGAGGAGAACAAAAAGATGTACCGGAAAGAGGTGAAGAGGGGAAGAAGGGAGAAACCGGAAAGGAGGACGCGGTAAAAGATGAAAACGGTCAGTTGTTGTTGGAAATTGGTGATGTACGGAAGAGGTGGGCCGAGTCTTTTGATATGTTGTTGAATGTCGAGGATGACAGAGAGGCTGACATTGTTGCTGTGGGTGGTGGTGCTCGGATGCCAGTTTTGGGAGAAAGATTTTTTGCCGAAATTACCAGGGAATAGGTGCAGGAGGCGGTGGACGTGATGCAAGCAGGGAAAGCTCCTGGTTTGGATGGAGTTGCGACCAAGTGCCCGAAGAAAGGTGGAGTAACGATTGTCAAATGGTTGGCGAGGTTACTGAACTTGTGTTTTGTGGCAGGTGTGGTCCCGAGTGAGTGGCGCAGTGCCTGCATTGTTCCGCTATATAAGGGCAAAGGAGATATAAATGAATAATGCAACTCGAGAGGTATCAGTTTGTTATGTGTGGTTGGTAAGTTGTACGGGAGAGTGCTGATCAAAAGGATTAGAGACTGTGCGGATTGCGCAATCGGAGAGGAACAGTTTGGCTTTAGGAGTGGTAGAGGGTGTACCGATCAGGTTTTCTGCAGTAAAACAGGTCCATGAGAAGTACCTTGGCAAAGGAAAGGATGTGTTTTGGGCCTTCATGGAACTGGAGAAGGCATACGACAGGATCGACAGGTAAGCGCTGTGGAGGGTGTTGCGTTTGTATAGAGTGGGTAAACATCTGTTGAAAGCGGTGCAGAGTTTCTAGGTTGACAGCCGAGCATGTGTCACAGTGGGGAGCAAGGTGAGTGAAAGGCTGAGCGGTGTCTCCCTGGCTGTTCAACCTCTATATGGATGGAGTGGTCAGGGAGGTGAACGCGAGTGTGCTGGGTCGTGGCATGGAACTGTTGGAAGCAAATGGGCGGAGTTGGCCGTTGTGCCAGTTGCTATTTGCTGATGATACGGCACTGGTTGCGGATTTGGAGGAGGAGCTATGTAGGCTAGTGTCTGAGTTTGGTAGAGTGTGTGAGAGGAGGAAGCTTCGAGTGAACGTCGGTAAGAGTAAGGTAATGAGATGCTCGAAGACTGTCGATGCGAGCAAAATTAGTGTCACTCTGAATGGAGGCTCATGGAGGAAGTTCAGTGTTTTAAGTATCTGGGCTCCCATGTGGAGATACCTGAACTAGGGGAAACTGAAGTGAAGGTGCGAATGAAGGAGGGATGTAAAGTGTTGGGTGCACTAAAGAGTGTAATGAGATGTAGGACGTTTGGGATGGAAGCAAAGAAAGGGCTGTATAAGGGATGGTACAGGAGTTGGAGGACAGAGTGGATTCACGTGTTCTGAGATGGTTCGGGCACATGGAGAGGATGGATGAAGGAAGATTGGTGAAATGGGTGATGAATGCGGAGGCGAGTGGTCGCAGGCCTAGAGGTAGACCGAAGTTTGGGTGGATGGATGGTGTGAAGCAGGCGTTATGAAGGAGAGACATGAATGTGGTGGTGGCGAGAGAGCGTGCAATGAACAGGCGTGAGTGAAGAATGATTGGGAATGGTTGATTTTGACGCTGCTCTGATGTGCTTTTCCGTTCATGGCATCCCGCTGTCGGGGGATGGTCGTGGGTGGGGGGGGGGGGAACCCGGCTATTACGACGCGGCGGGGGTGAACCAGTGAATACTGTCGGGCCCTGCTGCTGACGACGGATCCTCGGATTGCACTCTTGACCCAGAGTGTATGTTGAGGAGGTACCGGCCGGACCCCTTAGCACAAAAGGGCTAAGTTGTGTGAGTGTGAGCGTATGAGGTTGTGAGGTGCGCCTTGCCGTCGGCCACCCCACTTTCTGGGGGATGCGGCCTAGTGTCTTTATCTGTATCTGTTACTTATACGTCGAAGGTAGAACGGCTAGTGTTAGTATTGCAAGGCCAAACAGTAGCTGTTTGGCAGGTTATCCACAATTCGAGAACAACTCTTTACATAATGTCACAGCTTTTAAGCAGCTATTGGCAGCACTATCTCATTCACCCACCTATTTGATGTTTATAATTTGATTATTGTACCTATCTTTGCAGGACTGACGAGCACCGTAGTGTGTGAATTCATTATTCAATCGTGGTTGCGTAAACGTGGTGAACTATATTTGTCGATGTAAAATGTATTCAAAAGGACATTTCAAATTTAAGTGTGACTTTCGGCAACGTTGTATCATACTGATTTTTTTTCATGTGCAACATATGAGTCATACCGTAAACAAACGACACGACATAATTTCAAACACTTGGGTATTTTCATATATTTTTTTGTACCGAACTACGGGATAATATAAGAGCAGTCCGTCAGGCTACAACAATTGCATGACAAGTTTCCATATTGCCTTACTTCTGTTGCAGTTTCCTGGGGAGTTCTGGGTCTGCAGTTGAAATGGTGATTCGGTAATGAGAAGTCTCTGAACAAATGTATCAGTAGCCTACATAAACAGTAACTGTAGTTGCAGTGCAGCAACCGAAATATACGTCAATTTCGTCGACCAGCGGAGCATTCCAATTGTCATGGCACCACTCGGTGCGCTTCCTACTGACGTCGATATTTATTCCACCACGGTTTCAATTGAATGCGGTAACAGCGACACCAGTAACAAGGGTGACATGCAGAAGCTACGGCGACGGTGAACGGCTTTGGCGGTGACAGAAGTAGCAGCGGCGGTAGCAGCGGCGGTGGCAGAAGTGATGTCAGCAGTAGCAGCAACAGTTGCGGAGGTGGTAGTATCGGTGGTGGCGGTGACGCTGCAGAAGCAATACCGACGGCAGCAGCAGTAGTAACAGCCCCGCAGCAAATGCAGCGATAGACTAATAGATCAGTGCAGCCGTGGCATTCGCTTTTACTGCGGCAACATCGGTTGCGGAGGCAGCAGCTGCCGCAGCAGATTTTGCAGCAGGAGAAGTAGCGGTCACAACGACACCAGCGACAGCAGCAGGAGCAACGGCGTCAGAAACAGTGACAGCAGTGGCAGCAACGGCAACAACATCAGCAGCGGCACCAGTGTCAGCAGCAGCGGAAGCATCAGCGGCCGCGGTATCAACGGCAACATCAGTGACATCCGAAACGGCAGCAGCAGCAGCGACATTTGCAGCGGCCGGAGCGGCAGCCGCTGCAACAGCAGTGGCAGCAGTGACCGATGAGAGAGCGGCGTCTTTTTTCTGTGTGTTTCTTGCTTGCACCAGCCTATCTCTTAAATACGCAAAACATTCATCAGCGGAACTGCCATCGGATTGGACTCGAAGTTTATGCTGGAGATTTTGTCCCTCAAGCCGGCAAAATTAGCTCATTGAAAATTAAAGTTATACCTTGATGAATCTCGTATTGTTCGGTTCGCTATGATTTAGAATTCTACAGTATTGTGATCTCCTATTTTTCTTTATGTTGTTATTATTGACGAGTCGTATCAACCTGCCGCCCCGTAATTCAGCTTCCTGTGTTGTTTAATTGATATCAGATAGGTTGAAATTCCCCATCAAGATACTCTCATCGGATGAGGACATGATAGTGTCCAATTCTTGGAAGAGAACGTCTTTCCATCTATTGGTGTTCTGGGATTTCGGTATACTAGTTCAATTTCCATTATTATCCCTTCAGAGGGCATAATGCCGACCTGGATTACCTCATACGTTGTTGTTGCTATTGCTCTGCATGAGAAGTATTGGGCGAATGGTTTCTTTGAAATATAGCACTCCCATGCTTGGAGAAGGCCTGTCTACACTAAAGATCCTGACTCCTTGAAGGGCTTTTTTTGGCTGAATATTCCAGTCATTCATGCCCAGACCCAATTCGTTTATTCGAACCACGTCACATGCGTTCGTTTTCACAACAGCTTGAAGATGATCCATCTTGGGCATTAGTGATTGAACAGTTTCTAGTATAACTTTTATATTTCCTCTCTAATCAGTTTTGATTGGCATGTCATCTGTTGAGTTGCGCCGTGATTTACTCGATTCAATACCAAAGATGCTTCTGCTGCCTGACCCAGTTCTTTCATCGGTTGTTTGCCCGGAAGCGGCACGAATGATTGCCCCTTGTTTTGCTCATTTTGGTTCTGTAATATGTGTTTCGTTTGTTTCTTGGGTGACGTCGCTTTCCGGTCCTCTTCCTGAGCTCATCATGGACTGTTTCCTGTCGCGATATGTTTTTACTGCATTTCTGAGTAGGATGCCAAACTGAGTTTTGCAGCGCACATCGCGATGCTTTCCATCAGGCTCGAATAGCTTTGGTCTTCCTCCAAAACAACAGGTTCTGTCATTACATAACATAGTTCTTCTTCGTTATCTATCCTTTTCACAGCGTGATTGATGTACACAATCCTGTCATGAATCTTGTTTTTGACATCCTTGATTGGCAAAATGACGCCATAATACCATTACTGCTTATTATATTTTTATCGCTTTCATGAGGTTTGTGTATTTCTCAAGAAGCGTTTCTGAGCGCAATAGTTGGTAAGGCGTATTGACTTGCAGGTTCTCTAAATATATTTGAATCATATTGAGGTAGTCATTTATGGTGCTCAGTTTCAAAATTTGGTTGGTGAGGGTTTGAACAGTGGCACCGGGATTACAGAACACTTCCCTGTTTGCCTTATTTATTCCTACTTGAGTGGGTCGTACGAGGTCTTAATTTGGAAGGCATTCCTGATGTGTTATGCCGAAGTCTCCCTCCTCTTCTGTTTCTATCGTTAGCCCGTAACTGCTCTGCTCTCTGTTGACCGCAATTTGCCATATTGCTATCCCCCCTCCCCGGCTGTCTATCGCTGCCTAAAGCATCTCCGCGTTGATGATGGGATGGAGTAGGCAGCAAAAGTTGACGGGGGCTGCTTGGAGGCAGCGGGAGGTGGAAGGAGGGGATGAACGGCGAGAGATAGCTTGTGTGGTATTCAATGGGGAAGGAGGCGGTAGGCGTCGGGGCGGAATTCACTAAGAATGTGGGTGAGGCTTTTTGATACTCCTACCAGCAGTAAATGCAGCACATTTAGTTACAGCTCTTCCAATTGCCTCGTTCCAAATTCACATTTCTCACCTCAGCTGCAATCGTGTCAGAACAATGGATACATTTTCTGTTCTTCTCCTGTCCATGTTGTGATCAGGAATAAAATGTACTACAAAACATGTCTTGTTGCAGCTGAAACATATGAAGGTTTGACGCATTTTTGAGTCGTAACACTGACGTAAGGCTGCCTTGAACGAGAGGGAGTGGAGGGGATGGGAGGACAGGTAGAAAGGCTTGTGCTGGACCTGACTATTGTTATCAGTCCAGGAAGTTCGTATTTGTTTTGCTGCAGTAACTTGTTCCAAATGCACCGGCTAGGCTGCTATTTGTACACTTTTTTTCTGGTTATGGTATGGGTTTAATTGTATACCACGACTATTTTTGTCTCTCTAGATTTTTTAGTTAGGTTTCAATGGTTTGCCACTGTGCACTTAATAATTTCTCACTGAGGTCTTATTCTTTATAAAAAAATCATTTCTAATTGTTATGACAACACTATGATCAATCCTATCAGCAATACAACAATGACACAAATAGCGATCCCTAATAATACCACTACCACTAATGTCAATATTGCCAATGGGGAAGAATTTATTTGGCACTTTATATCACCAGAATTTCCACTTCATGATTATCTTTGCCCACCTTGTTTTTTCTCTCTACTGACAGGCGGGGAAATACACGTCAGGTTGCGGTGGTGTTTAGAGGCAGAGCAGTTAGATCACGGGGATGTTTAGAGGCAGACTGGTGTTTAGATGCAGACTGGTGTTTAGAGGCTAACTGGTGTTTTGAGGCAGTCTGGTGTTTAGAGCCAGACTAGTGTTTGAAGGCAGACCAGTGTTTAAGAGCAGACTGAGTGTTTAGATGCAGACTGGTGATTTCAGGTAGACTGGTGTTCAGAGGCAGGCTGGCAGACCGGTGATTAGGAGTATATTGATAGGGGATGGTGGAGAGATGTCGGACCATCTTCCAGTAGCAGGAAGACTAAGAGTGGAGCAGAGGTGGAAGGGGAACAAGAGAGTGGGAGGAGGAAAAGATATAGTGAAGGTGGGTCAACAGAATGTGGAAATCAGCCCTGAGGAGTTCCAGCAGGCGTTGAGGGAGGGACTCGACAGCGTGAGAGAGCAGGGCTAGATGAATGTTGAGGAAGAAAAGGAGACGTTCAGAGATGTGCAAAAAATGTGTGTGGTGTGCGCCGTGTGAGCGGGTACAGAAGGAAGGGTTGCGAATGGTGGAACGCAGAGGTTAAACTTGCGGTGGCGCAGAAAAGGAAAACCGTTGATGGGTGGTTGCAGGCGAGGTCTGTGGTATACAGCCTATGGCAATTATCGAGATAAGAAGAAGTGGGTTGTGATGTGAGCCATGAGAGACGCTGACGCCAGGTGGGGCAGGCGGTTTTGCCAGCATTTCAAGTAGGACTAAAAGATTTTCCGAAAAGAGGAGAAGAGGGTAAGAAAAAGGGAGACCAAAGAGAAAGATGTGGTGAAAGATGAGAACGGCCGGTTGCTGTTAGAAAATGGTGATGCATGGAAGAAATGGGCCGAGTTTTTTGATGAGTTGCTGAATACGGAGGTTGACATTGTTGCTGTGGGTGGCAGAATGACGGTGTTGGGAGAGAGGCTGTTCTGGCATTACTAAGGAAGAAAAGCGGAAGGCATTAGAGGGAATGAAAGCAGGGAAAGCCCCTAGTTTGGACGGCTTTGCGTCTGAGTGCCTGTATAGGGGTGAAGTTACGATAGTATAAAGGCTGGTGAGGCTATTGAGCTAATGTTTCGCGTCGGGACAGAAAGGCGCTATGAAGCGTGTTGTGACTGTTGGGAGTAGGCGAAAATCTGTCGAAAGCGGTTCAGAGTTTCATGTTGGCGAGTGTGAAAGTGGGGAGCGACGTGAGGCCATGGAGGCAAGAGTGAGTGCATTGGGTCGTGGCTTAGAGCTGTTGGGAGAGAATTGGCAATTGAGTCAGCTTTCGTTTGCGGATGATACGGCACTGGTGGAGAACTCTGTAGAGAGGTTGTGTAGAATCATGTTGGAGTTTGGCAGAGTGTGCGAAAGAAGGGAAATGAGAGTTAACGTGGGTAAGGGTATAGTGATGAGATGTTAGAGGAATGTCGATGCGAGCAGAATCAGTGTTATCTTTAATAAAGAGTTATTGGAGAAAATTCGGTGTTTTAAGTACCTGAGCTCTCATGTGGGGAAGACTTAACTGGCGGGAATTCAGGCAAAGTCGCTCGTGAAGGAAGGTGTGAAGTGTTGAGTGCACTGAAGAGTGTAATGAGCAGTACGACGTTGAGGATGGAAGCAAAGAAAGGCTTGTAGATGAAAAGTTTGAGGAGCATGGCTGGAGTGACGCTAATAACGTCGAATAACGACGTTATTTGAATTAGAACGGGGATGGTGAAGTTAGAGGACAAAATAGATTCATGTGTTCTGAGATGTTTCGGGCACATGCTGAAGAGTGATGAGGAGATTGTTCAAAAGATTGATGAAGACGAAGGTGAGTGGACGTTGGTCTAAAGGTAGACCAAAGTTTCGGTGGATGGATGGCGTGGAGCGGACGTTATCTAGGAGAGATTTAAGTGTGGAGGTAGCAAAAACGCCTGCAATGTATAGGCGTGCGTTCAACGGATGAGTTTGGGCGCTGCCCTGATGTTCTTTCCAGTCGCGTTGAAGTGTGAGATGCGTATTTCCGTAGGCTAACCCCCTTCCTGTGAGATTCGGCCTAGTGTCTATAGCTGAAATGTTTCTAATACCGATACCAGCTTCGAAGACAGCAAACACCTCGCTCACGTACAGCTGCCTCAACAAATCCATTGTTGGGCATAGTGTACCTGCACAATGTAAATGATTATAGTTTGTGTCTACAGATATTTATACATCGGTACGGTCCAAACTTAATAATTTGTGTTTCAACGACCACAGAATTAATAGCTCCATTTTTTCAAATGAATCGACTCGTAGGACAGATAAGACAAGTCCCAGCTTCCAATGATCTTCCAATGATCTTAATATGACACAGCTGCTTCAATTGTATAGTGGTTCAGACAGCAAAAAATTTGCACAGCATCCAATGTTCATTAATATAGCAAAGCTGCGTTCATTGTATCATGGTTCTGACAGCAATTAACTCTCACAACATCCAATGTTCTTCAGCATCTTAAGGCTACTTCAATTGTATAATAGTTATGGCAACGTTAAACATCATCATCCAATGTTTTGTAATAAAACGTTAAGTTACTTTAATTCTGACAACAATTAACTACCCCTTTATACAGTGTCCTCTACTAAATCGTAGAGCTTCTCCAATTGTATAATTGTTCAGAAAACAATTACTCTCACAGCATCCGATGTTCTTTAGTAAATCGTTAGTAGTAGGTATAGGTGCAAAACGCGGATGTGAAGGAATTAGATAGGGATAAAAGAGCTAGAGCAAGACGTGGATGTGAAGGAATTAGATAGGCGATAATTAGGGCCACCAAGACGCGGATGTGAAGGAATTAGATAGGCGATAATTAGGGCCACCATGACGCAGATGTGAAGGAATTAGATAGGCGATAATTAGGTGTGCCAGGACGCGGATGTGAAGGAATTAGATAGGCGATAACAAGTGTCTCCATATATACTTTGTGAAAGAATTAGATATAGGATGACTAGATCTTTGAACCTTTTATCGAATGTATTTGTCAGGATGTATGTTATTTGTTAATGTATCCGACTTAGTCGCTGTATATCTCGGACATTGTAGTTTTATGTTAAGTCAAATTGATCTAGTGGTCAAGGTAGTTACTGATGATACATAGAGACACCAGGAACGCATGTTTTTCATGAGTCGACCGATGTATTTGTTAGGATGTATGTTATTTGTTAATGTATCCGACTTAGTCGCTGTAAATCTCGGACATTGTAGTTTTATGTTAAGTCAAATTGATCTTATGGTCAAGTTAGTTACTGATGGTTCATAGAGATACCATGAACGCATGTTTTTTGTGAGTCGGCCGATGTATTTGTTAGGATGTATGCTATATGTTAATGTGACCGACTTAGTCGCTGTATTTCTCGGACATTGTAGTTATATGTTTATTTTCTTCTATTCTGGTCAAGTGAGTTACTTTCGGTACATAGAGACTGCCCGTGACAGGTGGGGAAGAGGGGAGGGGTCGACCGGAGTCAGGCGGTGTCCATGCCGCAAATGGTAATTAGCTTGATGATCTTTTTATGTTAACTGTCACACAAAGATCTTATCTCGAGATATATGGTCCTCTTGGAGAATTGTTTTTTCTTACGGTATCTTTCAGATTTCTTTCGGAATCTGATTGCTTGCATTTACGATTGCTTCAGTACGGATTATATAGATGTAGGTTATTAGGTCCTGTCAACGCTATATATGATTGTATCTGAATATTTGGCATGGCATGATATATATTACTATGTTTGTTATTGAATGACTCATTTGAATAGAAATTTTTACTGCTCAATCCGGTTTTAGGATATTCGATGTAGTTATGCAACAAAATATGGGTATAGATTAGGAGAGTATAGCTAGTTGTGCTTTATTTGACTCATTTTCGGAGGTTGTTTGATGGAGTTTTTTTTAGCGGTGAGATGCTTGATGCCAGCTTGATGTTGAATATAGGCTACGAACATTTACAGGTTACAACATGTTCATGTTGACGTGCTTCATATTTTTTCACGCAAAAATGTTCTCGGGTGGTAGTATTTCTGTGGGTTATCGATATGACCGCAATCCTAATTATCTTCTTATTTGTTTTATGGTATTATTTCACATGAGTATTTTACTGTTTGCTACCCTTAGCTGCTGGTCTGAGGCCTCGGACATGCAAGCACCATACTGTATCACGTTGGTTGCAAGGAAATGATCTCCCTCGGGTATTTGTTGGTCATTTCGCTTTTTCATTAGTCCCAGCAGTCATTTATTTGTTTCATCGAAAAAGTGATTCTTGTTGGGCTTCTTGGAGAAGTCCATGTATTCAGACAGAGACGATTACCGCATTTTCCTTGTCAATATCGGGGTTAACCTTTAAACTGGAGACTCATGCCAGGCTCATTATTGGTTATATCCAGGATGTGACTTTGCTTGATGTTGTTCAGAGACGAAAAGTGAATCAGATGCGAGTTATGTCTGAAGTATATGTGACTGGAATAGGTCTAGAAATTTGTTATAGATTTGAATGGTATCGAGGAAACAAATAGTGTTATTCTCATGATCTCAGAGTTAAATGTCAGATATTTTGGAGGAATGTATGTTTAAGAGGTGCAAGTAAATTATGCATCTTTATGGAATTTTCGTTATTGATCCCCTGCAAATGTATACTCTAACATTTAGAAGCCGATATACTGGATGGAGGGGTCCTAGACTATTTATGGTTTGGCTACCCTACACCTAATGAGATATATTTATCTACGATTGCTGAGGGAGCTGTATACAACTTCAATTAGCTTGATATCTATCACATTTTCAACGTAAGGCACGAGGCATATTAGTGCATTTAATGCTAGTTCAATCGAGTTAAATTTAGGATATTGCAAACGAAGATTTATTAGATATATTATTTTTATTGATAATAGATTTTGACATAATTATATATACATAAATATACATGGGGAATCATTTTTCGAAAACATAACTTTTTCACACCAAAAATTCGATTTGAGCATTTTCGCGAAACAAAAATGACGTCTTCGACCTCGCTCGCTTGTGTTATCTTGATCCTTGGTACCAGTGACAGTCAGTGGGTTCTTTATCAATAACGTATATTTATTCCTCACCTGAAGCTGTCAACTCGTCTTATCGGTGTAGGATTTATCATCTGGGTGTGTTTTTTTCTCTGATCTATTGGTGTTCGAGACTAACGCCCTCAGTACACATTTTAGATAAACGAGGACCTTCGGGAGAAGTGTATGCAATACAGTACTGGAAAAATTATTATGGATTTTTGAGATTTCCGGTATTTTTACATAAGAAGGTGAAATAAACACAATTTATGTAATGATAGATGATTTATTTCGTATTATTTATGCAGAACGAGTATTTCAGTAGTAAATTTGATCTCCTTTAGCAGGTTTCTAGTGATATCTGGCAATAATTAGCTGTCGGTCTATGGCAATGATCAATTCCATCACGTGGTCCACATGTTGCAGCCCACGTTTCGCTCAGTTCTAGTTCAGCTGTGGTCGGAGTAAGGTGTTTTTTGTGTTCTGATGTCTTTTTAAGTGAATCTATGATGTAGTCTTTTAATTTTCATGTAGTAAATTTCGTTTGAGGTGTAAATAATGTCTTTTTTCAATTCCAGGTCGAGATGGGTAAAGGGAAAGATATTAGTCCCCATAAAATTGGACAAATAGAAGTATATTTG
>SDVV010015355.1:0-14550 GCA_016164225.1 Gammarus roeselii | reverse complement strand
CCATGGATTCACAGTGGGCCTTCAGAGTGAGCAATAACGTCACAGCGAGCCATAGCTTCACAGTGGGCCTTCAGATTGAGCAATAACATCACAGTGAGTCATGGCTTCACAGTGGGCCTTCAGAGTGACCAATAACATCACAGCGAGCCATGGCTTCACAGTGGGCCTTCAGAGTAAGCAATAACATCACATTGAGCCATGGCTTCACAGTGGGCTTTCACAGTGACCCATAACATCACAACGAGCCATGGCTTCACAGTGGGCCTTCAGAGTGAGCAATAACATCACAGTGAGCTATGGCTTCACAGTGGGCCTTCAGAGTGCGCAATAACATCACAGTGAGCCGTGGCTTCACAGTGGGCCTTCAGAGTGAGCAATAACATCACAGTGAGCCATGGATTTACAGTGTGCCTTCACAGTGAGCAATGACATCACAGTGAGCCATGGCTTCACAGTGGGCCTTCAGAGTGCGCAATAACATCACAGTGAGCTATGGATTCACAGTGGGCCTTCAGAGCGAGAAATAACATCACAGTGAGCTATAACTTCACAGTCAGTATTAACATCACAGTGAGCCATGGCTTCACAGTGGGCCTTCAAAGTGAGCAATAACATCACAGTGAGCCATGGCTTCACAGTGGGCCTACAAAGTGAGCAATAACATCACAGTGAGCCATGGCTTCAC
The DNA here is from genome assembly GCA_016164225.1 of Gammarus roeselii. Classification (NCBI taxonomy): domain Eukaryota; kingdom Metazoa; phylum Arthropoda; class Malacostraca; order Amphipoda; family Gammaridae; genus Gammarus; species Gammarus roeselii. The sequence goes on along the minus strand of SDVV010015355.1, from coordinate 13,865 downwards.
AGTAGGCCTACAAAGTGAGCAATAACATCACAGTGAGCCATGGCTTCACACTGGGCCTACAAAGTGAGCAATAACATCACCGTGAGCTATGGTTTCACAGTGGGCCTACAAAGTGAGCCATGACATCACAGTGAGCCATGGCTTCACAGTGGGCCTACAAAGTGAGCCATGACATCACAATGAGCCATGGCTTCACAGTGGGCCTACAAAGTGAGCAATGACATCACAGTGAGCCACGGCTTCACTGTGGACCTACAAAGTGAGCAATAACATCACAGTGAGCCACGGCTTCACAGTGGGCCTACAAAGTGAGCAATAACATCACAGTGAGCCAGGGCTTCACAGTGAATTGGGTGGCGATTAATTAAAGTAATTCCAAACAGTATAAGTCATGTTTCCGTCGTAATTCAATAGTTTGATCAGAACGCAAGGTAGCGAAATAAAATTCGTTTATTCATAGTCTATTACCGGAAAACTAACTAGATTTTTCTCACATGGAATTTGACTTTATGTGAAAATTTCTTACTGTGTTTTATCATCAATTAAATTTCCAATGAGTTCAAATATCAAGCAAAAATTGATCATTGGAGATTTCACTTAATTATTAATCATATACAAATTTTATTCTGCTACTGTACCTTAGCCACCCTCCTAACTAGGGGGAAACGACTGTTTGTCTACACAAACATACATATATACGGACATACTGTACCTTATTTGCAGATAACCCGGATTAATGCCTAGTTTTATTAACCTTTCAATTGATTGCCTTATTCGTACATGTTATTCATGGCTATAGAGTAGCTCCTAACAAGGATTTCTTAACATCACTAGTGCATTAAAAGCCATTTTACAGACGTTTGCTCATGACTTTTGCCATAATTGCAATTAAATAACAAGTTATTCCTCGCCTTAGGTTACATTGCATCAAGTTTCCCATTCAGCGAAACTCTGACCTATTTACTCATTCGATTTTTGCACGTCATCAAACTAATAATTCCAAATAAAACATTTAAGTTATTTAGTTTGTTCTCTGACGAAACTCCTTTCAACGTCAAACTGAAGCTATGAAAGGCCTCGTTACGACTGAAGAGATTATTATCGGTATAAAATCTTTACAATGTCAAACAACGACATTTAAATATACTTTACAGTTAATCTCTTTTTGTTCTTTGTTCAAACTCAAAACCTTTCCCTACCCAGCTATGCTGTAATCAACACGGTCCTGGAAATTTCCAACTGCTGAACACTGCCAGTGAACCCTGGCCTCGACGAGGAGCATTCATGAGTCTCCTGTCCTCTGCCACAGCAGGAACCCGAGCCAAGAAACTCTTAGAATAGTCTACATTTCTCCCCCCACCCTTACCGCTTAGTGACATCTGTTCGACTGGACCGACACCACCGTTCCAGTCCGTCGTTCTGATCTTAGTAAGGAATAACGATGCATCAATTAAACTGTCGTTTGTTTATGAACGTGTTCCCATAGCTGAGGCATTTTAACATATTTCTTTATTTGAAGTTTTTTGAGCTCAAAGAAACATCATGAAGCATTTATCTAAACAATAATTTATTTTCATGCAATACGAGTAATCCTCACAGATAAAACGAACGTTTGTGTATGCATTTATCAGCAGATTCGCCTTCACGTACATTCGTCTTCAATTGAATATTGAACCAACACTTAAATCAAATGCCATTTTTTTCAAAACTTTGAATTCTTAAAATTTATAATTTCTAAGAATTCTTTCCGCTTTTTGACACATGTCTGGGTCGTTCAGTCAAGCGAACGCTGTGAAAACGACTCAGAGATACTTGGTTTCTGTTGTCAAGGAAATATGTACGTCGGTACAACCAATCTTACTTGAATAGCCCAATCTTACTTGAGAAGCCGTTTTAAATGATGTCGACAACCATGGTTGTGAGCCGTGATGCAAGTCCAGGGTGATGCGCTCGTACTTTCTAATCACGTACTACCAAATTGCGTACGTGAGTAGTGTCATGAACAAGCTTCTGCCTAACATATGCAGTGTCACGCATAAGCTTCTGCCAAACATATGCAGTGTCACGCACAAGCTTCTGCCAAACATATGCAGAGTTTCTGTCTGCTGAGCTCCCAATTTTGAATATTCGACTCTCCAGAATGGCCAACCCAATCAATGGTGTTCCAGCCAAATTAAAGCGTCGTCTGTGAAGCAAAAGCATTTCAGAAAACAACAACCCGCTCTTGGTTGTATCAAACTTAGAGAAAAGTTTGTTATTGCTGAGTTATCCTATCGTGAAGAGTCGGTTGTGCTGTTCAACCAGCCCAATCTCTGTTGTTCGATCCAGACGAAGCATCGCCTGTGGAGCCAGGACCAACCATCCAAGTACCTAGGTTTATCGCGTTATCTTGTGATCTGTCCTCCGGCTATACTTCGCCTGCCAAGAAACCCGGCTTTGGCTGGGATGTAAAAAACGTCTCCGAGACTCAGATAATACTGGATGAAAGAGAGATCTTGAGCTTCGCGACGGTTGTGGGGAAATGTGTTTACGGGGAGTGGCTGACAGTAATGGCGGCTCATGATCTCTGTCGTCGATATAGTTGTTTTCATAGACTATCTCCTCGGGTCCATTTGTACATTTTTTCCATGTCCCACGTATTTCTAAGGCAGCTGGTGACTTGGTAGTAAGTTTGAATGACAAAGAAATATTCCAGGATGTAGACTTTTATTCAGAGAGTGTATAATATTGTATTGAAAGACATTTAGTTTGTCAATGTTATTACATTTTGGTAGAAATTTCGTTCGAAAAATTGCATGCAGTTATCTTGAGGGAACTGTCGCGGGGAGGCACTCCCAAGAAAAGTTACTTTCCATTACAGTCTGAAAGAAATTTCTGATCTGCCTCAAACAAAAAGTCCATCGGATGCTAAGGAATTCACAGTTGGTGTTAGTCATGTAACTTCAGACCCGATGACACTAACTTCAAACTGGGCTGGTTTAGGTATGTGAACGTTGTACAAAATGGAAGCCAGTTGCAAACGCATTAAAACATCTGAATATTTGATGATGAACCTTGTACCCCAAATCCAAAATTTAGCAGCTACTGATGGGTATAAGTATCCTCTTAATAGTTTGACAAACACCAACAAACGGATATGATGCCTCGTAACCCTCTGGGCTTCCCTTCTTTCCACGCATAGACTATAACATCCCTTCTTTAATGGTAATTTATCCAGAACAAATTCCAGCTCAGTGACTTGGCTCATTTGCATTCACTCTCTCCTCGTCTCCACTCATCACGATTAGTTAATGAAGGCTGACACACTTTTCTCTCAGCCTCACCATTATCGTAAAATTTAATTACAATCTGTGCCCTTTATCCTTGTCTTGCCATCTTCTTCTTCCACTTGCACATTTCATGTGCAGCTGTGTATTTTCTTAAACTTTTAACGTGTGTCGCTCGGTTCATACGAGCGATTTTTAATTATTAAATATATGTATTGTGGGGCAGAGCCGCCGATTTCTCATTTGGTAAAGCCTCCTAAATATGCATACATTCTCTTTTAACTTTGCATAGTGCCGCTCGCTTGTTTTAAAATTATGCATTCAGGTGCTGCTCCCGGGCGTACTAATTACGGTCTGGGCTGTCTGCAGGTAACCTTCATTACTCGTCGCCAACTGAACTGTTCTTGCTCGGAACAAACGGTCTTCTTCGCTGTGTGTCCCCTTGCCTGAAAAAAAATCCATGCTTGGATTATCGACGTGTTATTCTTTGAGCGAATGCCAGACGACGATATTCCATCTATAAATTTTATCTGGGCAGTAGCCAGTGATAAGTATGAGGTGGATAATCTTCGCCCCATGTTGGTTCGGCGGACGGACGACGATATTCCATCTATAAATTTTATCTGGGCAGTAGCCAGTGATAAATATGAGATGGATAATCATCGTCCAATGGTGGTTCGACGTACGGTCGACGATATTCCTTTCGTACATTTCATCAGGGCGATCCCCACGTAGCAATTAAGGGTGGGTTATCGTCGAACACGAAGTAAGAGTGGATTATCATGAATTGAGGATTGGTTGACGACTGACAGTCGCATAATCCGTCCATAATTTCTCTCTGATCACTATTTAGAAAAAAATAGGACTGAATTATCATTCCAGGGTGGCGAACGATATTAAATAGTTCTGAATTATCATTCCAGGATGACGAACGATATAAAATAGGACTGAATTATCATTCCAGGGTGGCAAACGATATTAATTCCAGAAATATTATCTAAACCTAATACCAACGATGACCCGGTCATTGGCCATCGTATAGCGCCCGCTCAATTGCTTCTTTGTTTCTGCCTCCTTGGCCAATGAATTCATTCATTTCAATTCACTGTCCTTAATCCAACATTCCAGTTAAGGAACAACACACAAGATAGTTCACCCGGAGTTATGGTTTGTTATGCAAACTTGTAATTGAAATTCATTTAAATTTGATCAATTATACTGCAGAGGCAGAAATATTAAATATAGCGATGAGATGGCAATGGTCGAAGTGTTTGCACCGATGTGTTTAGACAAAGAACAGTGTTTTCCGAAAAAGTTCATGACAGAAATCTCCTCAAATTGAGGTATAGAAATGGGTAGGTCAAGTTATAATGACCACTGCCTGTGTTTTTGCCTCCTAGAGTAAAATTATCGCCTTCTCATCTTCACCTTTTTATTAGTCCCTTGTAGGGAAGAAGAGAAAATGAGGCTTTGCATGGCATTATCATGAATTATAATATCATGTTATACACTTGTTATTAGCTGAAGAAATATTCCGCGTATCAAGATCCTTCTTCTCGTTATTAATGCTAATGGCTAAAAAAGATCCTACTGATGACTAGAAGAAAAAAACTTTTGGTTGGAAAAGAATGAGATTGCAACATTTATTATCAGTCTTGATCTCAATGTACACCAAACTAAATTCAGTAGGGAAATGCTGATGAGATAATACCTACTTTGAAGTTATACATAGTGGTAGCATTCATGATTCTGTAAGAAAAATACATAACGTATCCTCTATACATAAAACAGTCACAAAAGTCGCTGTTAACAGGGCAATTTAACTTTGAATGGTTGATGCCTCAATTAGTTTTTCTCCAACGAAGAGTAACGGTTTGACTGGCATTCGTATTACGTCATGCTGTGAAGCACACCCCACATTCACAACGCACAACAAACCATGCCTCGATATCTTGCTGCATTTGTTCCTCCGCTGCTCTGAATGCGTATCCGTCCAACTTATAGGTAATACAACATTTAAAATCTATGACACATACATCGGTCACATTGATTGCACTAAATAAATCGATTTCTGTTATAATATGATCGATTGTGTGTTGATGTAAGTAGGTTAAATACAGAAAAAAATGTATTCGTCAATTATTGCCGTCAATTCATTCACGTGCGCTGAATGTCCTTACGCCCTTTGATTTCACTGTGAAGTCGAGCCATGCATACACTGCTAAGCATTTAGGGTGAATTTTGTTTGGCTAACCGGTTGGTCAACCATAATCTATCCTAAAGTTTTAGTTGGATAATAAATTCACAATCCCTTCTGATTTATTTCCTTGCTTTCTCGTCCATTGGCTAATTGAGCAGATCACCCCAGATCTTCGCTCCGTATTGGCCTTCTGCGAGTCTCTCCTAATTCTTCTCAGAAGCGTGTTGCTTTTTGGCACTGCGTCGTCACGGAGACGAGGGTTTGCACTCCGCGGGGCCACGACTCTGTGCCTCTTTTCTATTGCAGGTCACTTTTTGAGGGATCAGTCCCAGCGCTGTGATTGAGTTGTAACTGGGCGTCACGAATCTTACGATTGAGAGGGCCATGCATAAGCAATACGAGCCTTGATGAGTCGTGTGCATTCACTTTCAGTTTATTACAAGGGCTGTTCCCAGTGGGGTGTATGCACTCAGTCTATAACAAGGTCCTTGATGAGTAAGCAGTACACACTCAGCAATGTATAACACAACCGTGACACGCTGAGTTGACGGCAGTTAATCAGAGGATATATGATGGTCAATGCTGTGAGCCGCATTTATATAGTCCTAAAATGAAGAACATCCGATGAACAGAATCTTTTTTTAAAATAAAATAATAATCTCTATAAAATATCACCAAAATATACATGGCAATCAAAATTATCCTTACCTATAATAGTCGGCGGCCTATCAGTCTGGGTCATAAGCAGCTCCCAAATACAGATTACATCGAACTGCTGCGTAGGGCGTAAACTGTCAAATATCTGTTGATCTAAGTACCATGAGCGTCGATTGCAAGACGGTTTACTTATGTCCCCCATCCCATGAGTGCTTAGCGGTTTATTGACAGCAAATACGTACTTCAATGCACTGCGTGTAGCTAGAAGGGAAAGTTTTATAAATTTATTGATCCTGTTGCAGCGTTTATCGTCGTTAGAATGTGAAATAAATGTCATGATACGCATTCTCTAAATCGCAAGCAATGTTTTTGAGGCCATGCAATGCTGTATAAAGTAGCACAAAAGCTCAACTAATATTATTTAAAAGGCCACGGTGACAGAATCAGGGCCCCAGAAATTCCCTTGGCAATATATCTGACACCGAAGTTTTGCACCTCCCTAACATCACATATACATTCGCGCCAAACGGAAAAACCTATTGTGACTCACGTTGAGGCTCCGGTGGAAATGAGGCTCAAATCAAAACAAAATCACATATACGTTATTAATGATACACTCACACTAGACTCAAAGAGGAAGCTCTTTGATCCTGGAAATGGGGGCTAAACCAATTTTATCTAACCAAAAACATATCGTTTTGTTTCTTTTAAGATTGACTCGTGTTGAGCAGAATAATTTTTCTAACGGATGCTCGGCTCCCTCAATTTTATTCTTCTTGCTAATCCGCCAAATTATTTATTGAAGGTCTCCTTGACCTCCCAGCTCCTTGCGCCATGATGCATCTCAGTTAATGTTTTCTCAAAGCCCTTTCGTCGTCCGAGCGCTAACACCCCAGCAATCTACACTCATGCTCTCTTTTTTTTGTACTTTGGTAAAGCTTCAAATAACTATCATTGCGGAGCGCAATTTACCACACATTTGACTCAGTGGCTTTAGGAGAAAAATCATGTGCAGGCTGTGGTTGATGGAGGTTGAAGGATCGAGGGAGGGATTGAGAGGGTGTCAGTGAAGAAAATGGGGTTTATGTTGAGGGGGAAGCTTGTGTTTACAACTGTTTACAAGTGTAGAAAGACAACAATAGGTCTATTGGCCCAAACTAGGTTGCCTTTTGATAGCAAGATAGCAATTTCTGCAGTAGAACGTCTAAGAGAGCTACATGTGCCATTTCTATTTATGTAACATCAAGAAAGGGGAACGGTTTAGCTATTTATTGGCAATTTATGTAGAACTTATCGAACCGATACTTAAACGGTTCAATTGTATTGGTGTTAACAACTTCCGCTAGAAGTTTGTTCCATCCTTCGACAACTCTATACGTGGAGAAATTGCGCGTGATGTCGAGTGAGGAACGTTTCCCAATGATTTTCTATCCATTTTTCCGAGTCACTCCGTTCGTATCTAGAAGGAAAAGGCTCTGTCTGTCGACGTTTTCCTTACCCTTCATTATCTTCCACACTTCAATCATGTCGCCTCTGACTCGACGTTTCTCTAGCGAATAAAGATTGAGTTCACGTAGCCTGTCTTCATACGATTTATTCTGTAGCGGAGGGATGAGTTTGGTAGCTCTGCCTTGAACCTTCTCTTATTTACTAACGAATTTTCTGGGATACGGGTACCAAAATTGAACGAAATACTCAAGATGCGGTCTAACAAATGCATTGTATAACTTGACCATAGTGTCTTTGTTTTTGTACGAGATAGCGCGGGATATCATACCTAGCATTTTTTTGCCTTTCTTGGCGGCATCGTTACATTGCTTGCAACTTTTTAAGTCGTTACTAATAATGATATTTAAATCTCTCTCTTCTGTGACAGGAATGAGTTTCTTTCCGGACATTGAATATTCGTGTTTGAGGTTATGAGGACCTATGTGCATAAATTTACATTTGTCTACATTAAATTTCATTTGCCACTTCTCTGACCAACAACAATTTTGGTCAAGTCTAGTTTCTGCTGACATTGAAAGCAAATGTGTCGTCTGCAAACTTGATAATATTTGAGAGTTCGTTGCTATCGAGATCGGTAATGAATATTGTAAAGAAAACTGGACCTAACACGGATCCTTGAGGCACGCCGCTTGTGACATTACCCCAGGGGGAGGGAGCTCCGTTAAGTACAACTCGCTGCCGTCTGTCCGTAAGCCACCATTTTATAAAGTTGTTAAGCTTGCCTCGAATACCGATGATGGGCAATTTACTAGCTAGGCGCTTGGGGGGACTTTATCAAATGCCTTCTGAAAGTCAGGGTAAATGATATCGATTTGAGAGTTTGTGTCATGAATTTTTATTATATTCTTAAAAAAAAGTTGCAGGCTCGTAAGACAGGAACGGTTGTGTCTAAAGCCATGCTAAGAGTCGCCAATAATTTTGTTTGATTCCAAAAATTCTGTAATTTCATCCGTTGTTAAACTTTCCATCAATTTGCCAATGACTGAGGCGAGCGTAATTGGACGGTAATTGCTGGGACTCTTTTTGTCCCCTTACTTTCAAATTGGGGTAACATTGGCTTCTTTAGTTTGTGGAACAGTTGCTCTGATTAACAGAGCTTACGTTGATTTTCCCATTGAAGTAATGTGTGTGTGATCACGCTGAAAGACCTCATATGGCTTGATGGAGTTACCAATCACATTCAATGACGTTGTATTGAGATAGGAATAAGTTCTCCGTGAGGTATGTTAATGCGTGCGGTCTGCATCGTTTGAATTTTGATATCGGTGATGTTGAGAAAATCCCAAGGTGTTAAATTTTCCACCGCACTATCGGTGACACTGCCGGTGTTGGCGCGAACCCTAAAGTAATATACCGATGAGTATTTACCGGTTATATAAAATGGATTTCAGGCGAAGGCCGAAGCGATGGTCCATCTTTCATAGAATTTTATTCAGGTGACGGATGAGCCGACACGCTGGGCACATTAACAACGACGATGAGTGTGTCGAGTATTCACAATTCAGGTGACGGATGAGCCGACACGCTGGGCACATTAACAACGGGGATGAGTGTGTTGAGTAATGATAAGTTATATATAGACTTTGTTACCGTCAGTGAAAATAAGGTTGTTCCTGGATGGGTTTTGAAAGCTTCTGTGAATGAGCGCACAACATTTGCCGTGTTCTGAACCCTGTTGTTGGGGTTACAGAGTAGAGAGAGGGAATTGGGGCTGAGTAGGTTTTTAGAAAATTTATCGAATTTTTTGAGAAATAAAGTTTGGTGGTATAAGAAGTCTTCAGTGCTGACGCTAAATAAATAAATGATAGATTAAACGAAAGCGATGCATCGTTGCATTGCTGACTGATCCTTACCAAACCATGGATTGCTTATTGACAACAATTTCCTGGCCGATGATAATCTTCCTATAACTTCTAACTTTGATTCTCCTTGCATTTAAAACGAGTCGGTCATAACATATCCCCATTTCAACTTACTTCACTAAAATAGGGACATCCTATATATGATGTGTAATGAAGGCCGTAAAAAAATAACCCTAAGCTTGTTATTATGGAACTTTTCTTCCTTGCATTGAGATTGTATATTTTTGAGGGTTTTGCGAGAAGAACTACTGATAATTTTTGCCGGCCTGTCGCCTCGCATCACTTAAAGCCTATACAGAGTAGGCCTGGCCCTAGCAATGGAGAATTGGTCGAAAGTGGTGGTCTAAATGTTTATGAGTACCAAAAACAAACTGCTACTTTCGGTTTGTATTGTCAATCTGAACGCTCTATGACCTAGGAGTACTTCATTGCTTTCTAATAATATTTATGATATAAGCCTTGAGTGTCAGATAACCCAACGCAACTGGTGGATAGCAAGCCTGTTTGCTTGATACAGTGTAAAAAAATAATCATAAGGTATAGCCGAATGATTAGAGAGGATGATTTAAAAAAAAACATTTTCACTGTATAATGAAACATTTACGATAGATCTTTATTTGTGTTACTGTGGATGATTCTCTGAATATAGGAACGTTTACGTTTACTGAGTTTGCGTTTAGTGAGTGTACTTTTTGCCGCCTTAATGCTGTACCATTTATTGAAGTGTTGTAATGACACCAACTAACATTAGGGACCATCAAATAACAGCGGTGACCGTTTAGTAATTGCGATACCATACGTTAACAACAAGAGCCGTCCACTACGAGTGAAGGCCGTTGACTAACAGCGCTGGCCGTCAACCAACCGCAGATAATGTCAGCTAGCAGAGGTTTGGACCGCCAACTAAGAGTATCAACCTAACACCTATAGTGAAGACAGGCAGCTAATGATAAAGACCGAGACTTAGCAATGGAGTCCGTCAGCTAAAAGTGGAGGTCGTCGGATAACAGTGAAGGCCGTCAGATAACAGTGGAGACCTTCAGATAACAGTGGAGGCAGTCAGCAAATAGTGGAGACCTTCAGATAACAGTGGAGGCCATCAGCAAACAGTGGAGACCTTCAGATAACAGTGGAGGCCGTCAGCAAACAGTGGAGACCTTCAGATAACAGTGGAGGTCGTCAGCTAACAATGGAAACTATCAGATAACAGTGGAGGCCGTCAGCAAACAGTGGTGACCGTCAGATAACAGTGGAGGCCATCAGCTAACAATGGAGACTATCAGATAACAGTGGAGGCAGTCAGCAAACAGTGGTGACCGTCAGCAAACAGTTGAGGCCGTCAACTAACATTGCAGACCGCCAACTAACAGTTGGGACCGTCAATTTACAAAAAAAGCCTCTGTAGCGGCCAAAGTGATTTATGCTCCCTACCTAATGCAATAGCGATGCTTCGTGAATAGGGAACAACTACTCAAACCCTGTCATGTGGGCATTCGAAATTGTCATGTCACATTGATTAGCAAACGCCATCATTGAATCGGCAAGTTAAGTTTCTAAAAAATAACAATTTTACCCAAATTGCCCCTCTCTAAAGTCAATATTTGGCTCGTAATATTTTAATCAATTGATGTGTAACCAATCTCACTTTTGAAGTCTGAGTAAACTCATTAATATTGACCTCAGCGACAGCATTTATATCCGACTCACACTCTTCGTAGTACAGCAAATTGCTCCCTCGTTCGTGCTGCATGAAGTAACCAAGTCTGGTAACTCTGAATCTAGAGCAGTCTCTCTCAGTCGGTTCATCGCATGATAGAAAACGGCCACCTCATGCTAAATTACAAATTTCACCGTCATTCGGCCGCTACAGAGTATCTGGGCTTCGGATCAGCTGCCATGATGCACACGCATATCACGGTGATCACGCTGACTTGCTAGCCCTCAAGTAACCTCGCCATCTAATGATGGTGGATGTCAGTCGCGTGTGATGGAATGGAGGGTGGGCTGTTTCATGTAGGAATGTTTCAAGAAGCCAGGATAGTGGACTTCCTGTTACAAATGTCCTGAGGTGGTATTGGAAAAAAAGAGATACAATATTTCTTCTTGAACAATTCGTTAGGAAAGATAAAGTCTACTTACTTTATTTGGCTATTTCAGAAAACACTTATGATGAAATACTCATCCGATTAATTGTTGACTAACTGTTTTCATCAAGGGGTTGAAACAATCTCGTGATGTTAAATAGTTGTCCATGTTTATTTTGCTGTAAAGCTTCAGTGGAAATTCAGTTACACCAAACAATAAGTTTTCAGCGATTGATCGAATAGATTCTTCCTCGGCTAACAAAGCTATTTCTCCTTTTTTTTAATTGAACACGACAATGAGTGCTCAACGAAAGCTATAACGTGCACCTTGCATCTCGTTAAACTTTTTTGGAATACTAGGCACGCTTATTCTAGGTACAAATCAGTAGTTAACAGCACAGGCAATGAAAGGCTGCTCAAGACATCAGTTAAAAGCACTGGGTGTGGAAAGCTACTAAAAACAACAGTTTATAGCTCTGACAATGAGAGGCTACTCAAAACAATAGTTAACAGCACCTCAACGCAAGGCTACTCAAAACAACAGTTAACAACATTTTAAATGGAAGGCTTCTCAAAACAACAGTCAACAGCGCAGGCAATGCGAGGCACCTCAAAACAACAGTTAACAGCAGTGGCAATGCAAGGCAACTCAAAACAACAGTTAACAACAATGGCAATGCAAGGCAACTCAAAACAACAGTTAACAGGACTGGCAATGCAAAGCAGCTCAAAGCAACAGTTAACAGCAGTGGCAATGCAAGGCAACTCAAAACAACAGTTAACAACAATGGCAATGCAAGGCAACTCAAAACAAAAGTTAACAGGACTGGCAATGCAAGGCAACTTAAAGCAACAGTTAACAGCAGTGGCAATGCAAGGCAACTCAAAACAACAGTTAACAACAATGGCAATGCAAGGCAACTCAAAACAACAGTTAACAACAATGGCAATGCAAGGCAACTCAAAACAACAGTTAACAGGACTGGCAATGCAAGGCAGCTCAAACAACAGTTAACAGCAGTGGCAATGCAAGGCTACTCAAAACAACAGTCAACAACACAGGCAATGCAAGGCTACTCAAAACAACAGTCAGCAGCACAGGCAATGCAAGGCAACTCAAAACAACAGTCAACAGCACAGGCAATGCAAGGCAACTCAAAACAACAGTCAACAACACAAGCAATGCGAGGCAACTCAAAACAACAGTTAACTACACTGGCAATGCATGGCTACTCAACAACAGTTAACTACACTGGCAATGCATGGCTACTCAACTACAGTTAACAGCAGTGGCACTGGTGGGCTACACAATATTTGGGTCATGCAACTACAGTGCTCTAATATTACAATTACGTTTTAATTTTTTCTCCCATTGCACGTGGTCTAGAAGCAACAAATTAAATTCCTTGTATCACATTTCATAGTCGTTGAGAGGTAAGATTGTCGTTGATAAGACGATGATTATACCAGCATTGCTGTCGTAATGTTTGTGATTGTAGGCACTGAAATGTCTTAATATAACAGGGACAAGATTATTACAGATTTTATAACAATTCTTTTCAAGGCATTAGCTGAAATATTGCTTGGATTTCCTATTTATATCCTATACATCAACCTACCTTCAAGATGATGGAAGAAAACAACCCATATCTCCTATCACCGTCTCTGTGTTGTGATAACGGACACCACATAGTGTCGGTTCATGTAAGAAACGTGTCATAGTAATCTTAGCAAGATCTAATGGAGAGAGATTGAGGAATTAATGTAGAAAGAGATGTCGTCGAATGCCACGACGCTGCGAGATTGAACGACATTGAATTATAAAGATCTTGCGGGTGTCAATCTTGCAACCACAGTATCAACACTAGCTGGCGGTCACTGCAATAAAAACATCATCAAGTGCAATAATTATTGAGCTTGTAAATTTAATTATTGTACACTCGGGGATGTTATTTAGCAATCGATCCAAGTGATTAAGAGGAGAAAAAATGATTATATCCGAATGGCTTGAGTTCTCCAGCAGAGACAGTTCAAGGGAACTCGGGGCAGAAATATTTATTAGTAACTGCAAGGTTGTATCATCACAAGCAGCCTGAACGTGGAGTTAAGAACAGGCATGGCGTGTGAACTGTTTGTCGTGTATATAACACTCGACCCTGCCTTCCTCGAAACGCCCTGTCAAATACTACTTTAGACACTCAGAGGACGAATCTTCACACCCTTGTGGAAGAGGACTAGATGCCGGATCCCCTGTCAAGATGAATCCTATCATAGTATATACATATAT
>SDVV010015354.1:0-14550 GCA_016164225.1 Gammarus roeselii | reverse complement strand
AGCTAATAAGCTAGTAAACGCAAATTAATGCACGAGAAAGAAAATCTAAGTATCAATTTCACTAAGGCAGTTTTCTGCAGCCGATAAAATAGTTGGCAATTAGAACTTTGCTACTGACACTGTTATTACTTAATACTGTTTATGATGTATATTGCCTCAGCAAAAAGCGGATGCTGGCAGAAAACACGTAAATATTCCGCTGTCTTGCATATAGCTTCAGATGTAACATCTAAAAGTACCATGAAAAATGTTATTATGTCACTGGTTGCCTAACAACTTCCAACAATTTGTCAATAATGGCGACAATATATTTCAAGTATTGATTTTTACATACTATTATTAGCACTGCCTTGAAGGAGTCTGGTTGATCAATTTAAAGCCCATGTTATTGAAGGAGCCGCAGTATGCGGTGAAGGAATGAACGGCAGCGTAGTGGAGGATGAGAGGCGGTTGAGGTTGGTAGGAGGGCGTCTTGCTGTTAGAAGGTTACACTGGCGGAAGGCTCTCACTGGCGGGAGGCTCTCACTGGTAGAAGGCTGCATTGATAATAGCCATGTTGTTGGAAGGGACTTGATGGTGCTTCTTTATCGGCACTATTAACAATATTTCGGCGAGTGTCCCGGTCAGCTGTGATGGGTGTGTCAAGTCAGCTGAGAGGAGAGGCGGGGTAGGGTGCAGGCGGGTGTCATTGACAAGGCAGAAATGCTGTGGTCACTTGGGAGAGGGGGTAGTGTTTATAGTATTAAAAATACTATAAACAATAAAAAATGTTTAAAATAGAAAGGATCAAATACAACATAATTCCAAATCTAACGACGACATAAAATAGGCGATCTATCGTTGCTTGACGATCCGACATCTCCAAAGGAGCAGTAGTGCGTATCATCAATAAACTGAGACCGCAACGTGCCTCTGACACCTCCGACTGTTAACTGCCTGCGATGTCGGTGTGCTGCGGTCTATACTGCCTGCGATGACAATTTCATACTGAAGATATACTGTCCCTTCCAACAGTGATACTGTAGATATACTGCAATTTTGAAGATATATACAGTGGCAAAAGCGGCGGGATTTAGTCAAATACTAAAGCTTTTGCTCTAAAATAACAAAGAACTTTCAAAATACTGCTTTCTCTTGAAAATAACATGTTATCACACCTAAATTAGATCATGAGCAAGCGATGAAAGAATCAGTCGGTAGGAATCCTATCACAATGTTACATTACCCTAAACAACTTATAGATCGAGCAATACAGTAAATACCCATTAACATGGATGTTTTAATACGATAAACATGTTGAACTAATAAATAACTAGATATAAACAACTGATATTAAAAAGCAGTAAGCGGACTATATAAATCTCGAATAGAATATGTACAACAGGTGATTAATGGTACCCTAAACTGACGTGTAGAGATGAAATCTAGCGTTTAGACGGGCTCTCGAGTAGGATGTACGCTTGCGATCGAGATAACGTCTGTGCCTGACAGTGATGGATAGAGGTCTACCGCTAGGCTAGCGAGGCGGTGGCATCGTGATAATGTATACTGCCTGCCCAATACTGTATCAGTGTCATACTGTAGATATAGTGTAACTGTGAAATACATACAATGGGAAAAAGGCGGTTAGTATTAATCCAATTCTATAGCTTTTGCTGAACAAGCAATCTCTATTGCCAAAGCAGTTCACTTGCCCGAATACGTCGTATTCTCAGACAGTCTGTGGCCTCACCCAGCTTTAAACACTGCACTTCAAACATTCCGCTCTACGTAAAATGCAGCACGACATCTTTGTGATGTCCGAGACGGGTCAGGCAGTTGAATTCTGCTGGATCCCCGGACACGCGGGAATAAGAGGAAACAAACTTGCCGACTCGCTTACTGAACTGACTTGTATGCCTCATTGGCATACAAGTAAATTCAGCCGGTATATAAAATCATTGACTCCCTCCCCTAATCCGTTACAACAAAAGGGTTACCATGGACTATGAGGGTGAAACACGGCCCCTCTTCGTTATCGAATCCCGGCCCCAAATTGCTAGCTTGCTCATTTGTGACCGACAAGCACAAATGACATACACTTTGACGACGTCTCTCGGTCAAGTAATATAATATGGGGGCAAACTGCAGTTTGCTAAACGAAAAACTTTGGAGGGTGATGGAAAATACGCAAAGAAAAGGTTTCCTACCGTGTAACCTGAGCTAGGGTTGACAGACCTACACTGTTTCTCGCGCAGTGCGAAAGAGTCGAGCTTTACGGTAATGTCTGGATAGACATTGTGACATATATATATTTGCTAGCTGAGGTTGATCATAACACCAACACCTCCTGCCGCTATGCCAATGCAATAAACTGAAACAATAATTCATACCTGTACACTAATTATAATAACAAACATAATACTTACCCTTTACTATACCTATTTAGAAACTATCAACAATCACCACCAATCAACGATCACTCGGAGTCACTCATGGACGACCGTGAAATAGGGCGTGCAAAACTCCCGTAGACTTTTTTATCGGCTGAGCATGTCGCCAAGTTGCATCTAGGCAACATTACATCTACTGTGGGGCTGCCTTTGCCAAATATGTGCGAATTGACAAATTCGAATGATCAGCATATAAAATTATGTTCACAACTCGTTTTGCATTAAGGGTAGAAGGCATAGCATCGTGCCACCTCACGCTACTTCAACTAAGGCACTCAAAGCAAAATACCAATTTAATCTTTCGGGAAGTACCTTCTTCGAATTGATAAGGTCACTGAAGATGTTGTTATGACTCAGTCATGACAGCTTCTTGATGATCTGGAAAATGTTCTCAGTTACGTCTAGTGTCTTGCCAGGCTCAGTTGGTAGTTGGCAGCTCCACAAGGGCATTCAAGCACTTACCTGTCAATAATTATAGGTACTTGGAGACAGAAAAGGCCTTGAAAATCTTCAACGAGACGTGGGGCAACGGGTACATTCGTCTGACGTACGCCGTGGCCATCAACGAGTACTACGGCTACATCCTCTCCCTCATGGTGTTTGTATGCCTGCTGAAGTTTATCAAACTGCTCCGCTTCTACAAACGGATCGGTAAGTATACCTTCTTGAGCCGAATTTTTTCGTTAGAGAAAAATAAAATACAAAATTGAATATTTACATCCTACGCAGAGCTCTTTCTGAAATATTCGTCTGGGTACCCTGAAGCGATACAATTATTGATCATTTATTGGTCAGTTACGCAAAATACATGCTTTTATTTATTGGGCTCACACTCATATTATTAATTTCCCTAACAAAATGCGTGTTCCATACGCAGGTGTCCTGTCTGCCACCCTTCGCAGATGCTGGGACGATCTGACTGGTTTTCTAATGGCCTTCTTCCTCTGCTTCTTCTCGTTCGTGTTCCTCTTCTACCTCTTGCTCGGCGGTTTACTGGTGGATTTCTTCGACTTCGTCGGTGCTGTTGAGACGTCGTTTGGCATGTTGCTCGGTACGGTCATGCTTCCAGGAAGCTGGGTGACAGCGTAGGGCACGGTATGATGAACGAGAAGGTAGCTGCTGTGATACAACACGTGTGGTACAAATTTGTAACTGTACACACCAGAACATTGCAACTGGGTGTGTTCATATCCTTCAGCCACACTGCATAGCCCCAAAAAGACGCGCGTAGGGATGACTTCACGTGGGATAAGGATTCGTGCTAGGACCAAAGTTGGACTCGTTGTTTCATAGGAGTAAAAATGGAGATTGTTCACTTTCTCCTTGAAAAAATATGCACGCTATCCTCACCGGCGAGGATATAAAACAGGATGGGTTGAGTGACTTTCACCGTGGCCGAAGCCACGGACGCCGCAGGACCCATCACTGGAGAAAGCCCGCCTGCCTTATGTAGGGTCCCTCGTGGGCGGCTTCACCGCCTGCGGAAGGGCTTGACGTTCCCACTGCGCCTGTGGGAGAATCTGACGTTGCCACTGCATCTGTGGTAGGGCTTAACGTTCACACTACACTTGTTCGAGGACTTAACGTTCCTACTTCGCCTGTGACGTCAGCACAAGTTTGAACTTCTGAATCTGCTGCTTCCTTCCTTTTAAGAGAGTAATACTTTTGCCGCCGTGGCCGAGTGGTTAGCGTGTCCGCCTGTAGTGTTAGCCTCTGGTGCTGCATGTCGCGAGTTCGAGCCTGTGCAAGGACGCGGCGGTCTAGTGACGGGGAGATCGGGTACTTCCTCCCTCTGTGTCAGTCTAACTTAGCCACCCTACTAACTAGGGGGAAACGGATGTATGTCTATACATACATGCATACATACCTTCCTTGACAATAACGGACGCTAAAGGGGTCGAGCTCTTCCCGCGGCTACCTTCTCTTTTACTATATTGTGGTATCCTAGGTGGGCAGTACCGCCGGTACACATACCTGCAGTACTACCGACGGTAGTTTTTTAGTATTATCGGAATAATTTTTTTGGGAACTACTGCAAGTGATTATGCTGGTACTGTTTGAGCTGCTGTGTAGCGGTAACATAGTTTTAGTAAAAAAATGCTTTCCGTTCGACACATTTCGTGAAATTACAGTCTATAAACCTAGATAATGCAATTACAGTCTCGTAATTTTTTGAAGACCCAGTATAAGTTTCGATCTGCTTAAATTTGAGTGATAAAAACATGTGTTCCATTATTTGCAAATATCTTCACAAAACAAACATCAGCAGAAGAAGAAAATTTAATATTTCAGAATGTTATTAATAGTGCAGCGTTCTTGATTGCTTCTCATTCCCAGACGTCGTATAGGCTTGGAACGCTAATCAAATCAAGTCGTATAGACTAGTAACTTGTCTTCCATCATCATAAACTTTTCTTTGATATTATTTATACCGACGAAGACGATCATCCTGTAAATCTATTGAGTAACAATTTCGCCAATTCTTAATATTTATCACCAGTTACTGCTCAAGGCATCACCTCAATTAGCATGTCAATAGAAAATAAATTTGTAGCTATCAATTGTGGCTCCATCAGCATCTTAAAGAAATTAACAAATATATTATCTTCAAGTCTAGTTTCAATAGTAAAAAAATCCATTATACAAGAAAATTTTTTTCAACTCCTAAAAATTGCTTGAGTGACACCAATTTACGAAGGTTGCGATAAAACCGATACAGAAGTTGATCTTATTTTCTAAAATATTTGAAAAAAAATAGTTCTCGGACAGCTTTTCCGTTAGGTGTATGTAAAAACGGTATCCTTCATTAAAAGTGCACGAATCAACGGATCGTCGTGCCCTGAGGGGGCTGCTACCACTCGTCTACGCTAAACCTACTGCGTCTGTAATAAACCTGCTCTGTATATATGTTAAACTTACTTTGTATCTATGTTTAGTTTACTTTGTATCTAACCCGCGTTAGATTTACTCTGTTTATACGTTGAATTTCATTTGTATCTGCCAAATTTACTTTGAGGCCCACTCTGTACCCGCGTTAGATTTACTCTGTACTTACGTTAATTTTAATTTGTATCTGTCAAATCTTCTTTGTAGCCACGTCATATTTATTTTGTATCTATGTCAAATTTGCTTTATATTACTTTGTACCTGCGTTAGACCTACTATGTACCTGTGTTAAACCTAGTGTGTCTACGTTGAACCTACTCTGTATCTAACTTGAACCTACTCTTAATCTACGCTGTACCTACTTTGCCACTCTACAATCGCCCAACGAGGGAGTCAGCATTAACTTCGCGTTGGGACTCCGGTGGAACATGGAAGCAACTACTACTACTACCCTTCATGAAAACCAGCATGATTTCAGATCCAATTATACTACATTTCATGCTCGAAAAAATCCCATGTAGTACCTATACAACATAGATGAAAACTACAAAGTACTCTATCTATTTCTCGACTTTCATCAGGTTTTTCACTTTGTAAACCATTTAATCTTATCATCTAAACTAAAGTTTTATGGAATACGAGGAATCGCTAGTGTTTGGTTCAGTTCATATCTGTCCAACTTCTGTCAATATTTAACTGTGTACGGAACATAACCTACTATGCTCAATATTAGTGTTCCTCAGAGTTCTACTTCAGGGCTCATTCTTTTCGTAATGTTACTAATGATGTAGTTACTGAATCGTCTTTTTTCAAGACATTGTTTGCTGATGATAGTACCTTTTCTACTTGCATCCCTTTAAACACCGTACACGAATTAACTGTCACAATTAACAATGAGCTTGATCACGTAAATAAGTGGCTTACTGCACACCGAATCTGAATTAATGGCAACAAAATGAGTCACAGATTCTTTTTTTACATGCGTAAAATATATTTACCGTTCATAAAAATTTAAGGGAAAGAATTAACGAGAAGACAGCGTTGAATTCCTGGGAGGATATTTTGATGAAATTCGAAAATTCCAAAACCACATCGACACCATGTAATCTAGGTTGTCGAGACAAGATATGAAGGCATCAAGTTACAATTAAATAAACTCCGCCCTCAATCTGTCCTCAAAACCTCTTATTTTATTTTGTTCCAGCCACTCTTAATTTACGAAATCGAAGCTTGGACTAGAACAAACAGAAATAAAACTAATAAAATATTCGTATTGCAAAACAAAACTATCAGAGCTTCAAATAACTTTCCATGCAAATCTCAAACTCCTCACCATTTAAAACATTTAATATCCTACAACTGGAAGACCAATATAACTTCCGTTTTGCCCTAACTATACTTGGTTAGAACGTTATAGAGAATATATGATCAAGATCTATTCAAATAAATAAGAAAAATCTGGAATGTACACAACCAATTGATGAGAAATGTTTATAACATTGTGATACCTCGTCATGATAGAATTTGGAACTCGTTTCCTTTTGCTTTCAGTCTAAAAGTTTCTTTAAGTTTTAGGTCAGGAATGCTTTGTGGGCGGGACCGCTCCGCTTTGTAAGGTCAGAAACACCTGATGTTTGTGCTCACTCGCTGGGAGTTCAGAACCTACCGCTTAGTCCAATATTTCAGTCCAGAAGAATTAAAACTGGTTATTTAAGTGTGTTAAGGCAGAAACATAAAACAGACAAAATTTAGAAGAAAAAAAATGGATCATCCATTATGTTCGGGCAGTGGAAATATGCAACCCTAACCATAAAGGTATTTTCCACTACATATACAACGAAAAATGTGAAATGTCAGGCAATCGAACCCTATCCTCAAGACAAACGTCACACAGCCATACTTGACCGAACACCAACTATTCCTCCCTCAGGTAAATTTTCGTTTGACGAGATGAAGGACGCCAACGCTGTTGCACCGGTGTTGTTCTTCGTGTATGTGCTCTTCAACTCATGGGTTCTGATCAATCTACTCCTTACGGTCGTTATCAAGGCCTTCGAAGAGGTAAGAAGGAAAAAAAGCTGAATCTAACATTAATTTCTCTTCCACTTCGTTAGAGCCATATGGTTTAGCATTGCACTTTTGCTTTTTATTCGAATGAATCTTGAAGAGAAACCATTACAGAGACGTATTTACGAGAGAATCTTGATAATATTCGTTGAACGTAGTTTTCGACCGATTTAGACCTTTGTGTATTTTAACCTTACTAGGGAATTTCGAAACTTCTAAGTTCCTTGACTGTCCCCGAGTTTTTACGTAGAAATCTGGCTGCTCTGCGCTAAATGTCGGCTAGGTACAGCGTGGCGTCTCCCGCACCTGGCGGTCTAAATGTCGTCTAGGTACAGAGTGACCGGCTCGACCCTCAAACCCCCTTCCTATATAAGCGAGGTCTGCCCTGCCCCATCATTCATTCGTCGCTACTGCTTTGGACGCAGCACACTCCCGCCTCACTCGATCCACATGATCACTGCACCTTTTTGAAAGGTTAGATTAAGTGCGGGGCGGCCTATCTGGGCAGTGGATTAGTTACCCGCTGCCCCTAGAGCCACAGATGAGGTCGGCAATTAATGCCCTGCCATACTGAATTTGCTCTCAAGTGAGCTACGCTCCATCAGAAATTTGATGCCACAAAATTTGTCGACACACAAATGTTGCCGATACATAAATTTGTTGACACATAAATTTGTTGACATAAATTTGTCGAAACATGAATATTTCGACACCAAAATATGTCGCAACAAAATTTGACGACACAAAAATTTTGTTGACAAATTTTGTCGACACATAATTTTGTCAACACAAATTTTGCTGACATACAAAAATTGTTGACATAAATTTGGTGACGCACAAATTTGTCGACACATAAATTTGGCAACACAAAACTTGCTGGCACCAAAATTTGTCAACACATGATTTGTACACATTTTGTTGACACAAATGTGTCGGCACACATTTTGTTGACACAAGTTTTGTAGACAAATTTTGTTGATACACAAAATTTGTCGCCACATGAACCGGTGGACGCATAATTTGTCAACACACAAAATTTGTGGGCTACAAAATTTTGTCGACACATGATTTTGTCGACAAATATATGTTGACAGAAAAATTTGTCAACAATTTTTTTCAGCGTGAAAATTTTGTCCCCACAATAATTTTGCGTCACAACTTTTGTTGCCCCGAAATTTTTGTCCCCACAAAAAAAAATCTGACAAATCTTGTCAGCACAAACAATTTGTTGACGCGTGAATTTGTTTGCACATAAATTTGTCGACACAAAAATTTGTCAACGCTGAAAATTGTTGACCCAAAAAATTTGTTGACAAAAATTTGTTGACTCAAGAAATTTGTCGACACAAATTTCGCTAGCACCAAGAATTTTGTTGCCACATAAATTTGTTGACTCATACTTTGCTGATTCAAAAATTTGTCGACACCAAATTTTTTTTGACAATTTTTTTTTCGAAACCAGACAATTTTTGGTCGGATCGAACACTCTGTGCAAAAATTGTCTTATAATCATACTCTCGTGTGGTCTTTACATCCGACTTATACTTCTCTCTCCCTGATTTCAGAAAAAATGTCGAAAACCTTCTCCACGTCAGGCCAACGACTCACCCGACAGCTCTCGCCTTAAGACCCATCTGCTTCCCGGTCCACCTGCTCCCAATGTGCCTATCATCTGCCCAAAGATCACCCGCATACCACTTGCCTGAAACACTCCAGTAGCTTTGCGAGACACGTGTATAGGCCAGCGGGGTGCGACATCTGCTTATCGGCCATGAAAGCGACCCCATGCAGTGCGGCCTCTGATGTCTTCCTGAACAGTTATCGGTCCATGAGACGGAGATACACAGGCAACGTCACATCGGACACAAGGTTATTTTTGCACCCTGACTTCCGTGACCTTACACATCCGGGCACGCAACGCAATCCACATCGCTACTCGGAGAATAGGACCAAACTGAAGGCAAAGGAGGACAGCACGGTAGAAAACGGCCTAGGTCGTCCTTCCTCCCTCCCAACCGTCCAGGGGCTCTAGCAGAGATAGCCCTACTCACAGAACGGCCCTCTCCTCACGGTCCCCTATCCCCGACGCGACGGCCCCACCCTCGGTTGCAGGAAGACGGCACACTGGACATGCGCCCCCCAACCAGGAGGGGTTTTACGCGCTGTGGGTGCACACCCCTGGGGATCCGCGCCTGCTATCAGTGTCCATGCGGGCTGCATCGGACGTGGGAGCCGCCACATCACTCAGAACATTGCTCCTCTCCATCTCCTCGCCCCACATTTCGGAGTCTTTTATCACGGGACAAGACATAACTGAGTCGGCTCAGGCATCTGCGCGGGCCCGCACAGGAGCACGTAAGGGAGTGTTCCACGCGGCCCCGCTCAGCCCCCGATATGGACCACTCGCCACCCATCAAGTCCTGCCCTCGACCGAAGACGCCCCGGCCATAGCCACGAAGCTCAACAAGGTGCTTTTGACGCTCGGCTCTCTCGGAGACTGATTCGAAGCTCGTCTCTAGTCCCTCTTCAACGACATGAGAGCCAGGTTCTACGATCTGGAAAGACGGGATCACGTATGGGAAGGCAACGAGGAGGGACCTTATCACTATCAGGGCGAGAAAGAGGGGGACGGAGAGGCAGACTTTGATCCCTCATGGGGGGAGGAGGGGGCGCATCTCGGGGAAGAACACCCCCGCCCTTCGCCATATAACTTCCCCCTCCCTCTGCTCGCCCACTCGCTCACCCCGTCCCGACTCACCGCGCACACCCTTACCGGAGACGAGCAGACTGCGTTCACGGCACCAGACCTTTCCAGTACCCTCACAACCCACCCGCTTCCGAACGGTACTCAGGCGCACTCAGGGGGAGCTCCCCAATAACGAAACACCGCCCCTCGCCTCTTCCCCGGAGGAGAGATGGGATGTACCTCTCCTCAGCGCGACGTACACAGAGGGATTGGTGAGCTAATTTTCTCCCTGGTGGACTTAACCTACACCGCGGTTCAGCTACTCGTCCGGAGGTCCACCCCTTTTCTGCTGCCAGCGGGTTCGAAATAGCTCTCTCTCCAGCTTCTCAAGAGTGACTTTGCGGTCGAGCAAACATCCCATAGGGGGGGTGACCATCAGAGAGGACGGTTTGTTTGTTCTGGAACGTAACCCAAATGCACTACCCCAACTCCTCACGCAAATCAATACCATCCTGATCACCGGTTTCGCACCGAAAGATATCGACGCGTGGTCGAACACGCACTTTGCTCTCACAGCACACTGCCCCGTGGTCAGGTCCCTGATGGAGTTCGCGAATGTTCCGATCCTCTTCCCAAAAGCTCACTTCAAAGATACAAAGGATGAGATCGCTTTCCCAGTCCATCACATTTTCATAGAAGTACGTACCAAGGACTTCCAACTCTGCACTCAGGCTGCTCAAAACATGCGCGGCTACATCCTCAGCGCATCACCGACGGGGATTCTTGAGCGCAGCCGGACTCCCGTCCTAACCGATGGCACGCCAGTTACCCCTCGGTCAGTGCGTTGTCTGTTCGAGCTCACCACAGGCTCCGCTCACAACTATTGTCGGGATCCCTGTTCGACGCAGCTCAGTGCAGATACCAGATTCGGCTTCTGACGCTGGACAAGCTAACTCCGGAATCCTTCAGAACTGCCCGCTTAGCAGGGTCGGTATTTGAACCTCAACTATTCACCATCGAGGCGATCTTACAGGCTAGCCAGGCGTTGGACACTTTCCGTAGCAGGACAGAGGTCCTCCCCTCTATGGGCTCCTCCACTTCAGGTTTCGTTGCCACTGCACAACGGAGACTCCCGTAACACCGGAAAGATGTCGCACAGCATTCCCTTTATAGCCGAGGCGGGATGGCAAGAAGCTCCTTTCGTGGCCGACCCGCACCGCCCAGGGCGCGCCCTACGTTCCAGCACGAGGCTAGGCAATCCCAAGGGAGGCGGGTGGTCTCCGGTGGCCCTCATACAAGCTCAAGGTCCCGCTCCCCTCCTGCCCTGGGGGCCCGGGGACGCACCCAGCATGTTCCAAGGAGGGAAGGTTGCGGAGGAGGTCGGGGAACCTCGGAACACATAAGACCCTCCCCCTTTCGCTTGCAGCTCATAGCTAACCAAAGACAACGATACCGCCCCTCTTTCCGCAACATCTGACATTCTGCCGGCGACCCTCTGGAACCGCCTCGCGCACTGGACTAAGGCCACGCCTTGGGTCAACGCATTATTGCCACAAGCCTCTCCTGGAAATGGACGCTATGACCCCCCCCACTCGATCCCACAGTCTCTCACCGACAATGCAGGGACTTTCTAGAACCCCTCGTATCGTATTTTCTGCGCAAAGGCATAGTCAAGGGCGGTGCCCAGACAACCGGCTTTTATATGTCGCGTCTTTGCGGTCCCCAAGGCCTCAGGAGGAGATCGTCTGGTGATCGACCTCTCCAAACTCAACAAATACATCCCAGTATCCACGTTCCGCATGTCCCACCAGCAGCTTATACGAGCAGTGCTGAAGCTGCCTCTCTGGTTCACCAAGTTGGATATCAAGAACGCCTTCCCGCACATCCCAATTCATCCTAGGTTCCAAAAGTTCCTAGCCATCCAGCTGCGCAGCAAACTGTTTTTCTTTCTGGCCCTTCCGATCGGTCTCAACCTGGGAGCAAAAATCTTCATAACGGTTGCGAAGCTACCCCTTCGTTTACTACACCAGCAAGGGATAGATGCGGCCTTATACATCAACAACTGGCTACTCTGGGCACCGACAGCATTTCACTGCCGGCGCAACACCCAGACGGCCTGTGACCTTCTCCCCAAGCTAGGCTTCAACGTCCACCTGGGTAAATCTATTTTAGAGCCCACCGAGCAAATCGACTTCTTGGGGGTCACACTCAATGACGAGGCTGGGTCAATCGTCCCATTCTTACGACACATCGAATGCTGCAGGGATTTGGCCACAAAGATACTTTCCCGCGGAACCCTCTCGCTCCGACAGTATCAGAGTTTCCTCGGCATGAGGAATTTCCTCACACCCTACTTACGCCATGTTCGTCACTTCTTCAACGAGGTGGTGCTCGAAGCACGCTCCCTCCACCTCTCCCGCAAGCTATGCCGTCTCAACAATCCATACTGCCAAGCAGCTCAGCACTGGCGCGGTGAGACCTTCCTTTATTCCCCGTCTCGTTCGTAATACCTCCACCGGAGCACCTCCTGTGAACGGATGCATCGGACGAAGCGTGGGGTGCCGTCTTCTCCAGCGACCAGCAGTCATACGGCTGCTGGTCTCCCTTGGAACGCCCTCTTCATATTACGGCGAAGGAATTGCTTACCATCATACACGCGCTAAGTGCACGAGCTCATTGGCACCACACCACAGTCCGCGTGATGTCCGACAACAGCGCGGCAGTGGCCATGGTGAACCACTTGGGCTCCAGCAAGGCCCCGGCAGAAGTTCGAAGCACAGCTCTTACAGATTCTCCAGCGCCGCCACCTCTCTCTCCTCGCGACTTACCATCCCGGATCGCAGAACGTTTGGGCCGATCAGCTCTCACGTCTCCAACCGGTAGAAACTGAGTAGGCGCTGACGCCCAGTTCAGTGCTTCTCCCGCCTCTCTACACTGCGCGGGACTATGCAAATCGACCGCTTCGCGCATCCGGAGAACCACAAGCTCCCACTATTTGCAGCTCCGTTCCCTCACCCGCGAGCGGCTCAAGTGGATTATCTCCAATGCGACTGGAATTGGTGGAGGGAAATATACCGGTTTCTTCCATACAACCTGATCCCCCAAGTGCTCCACGAGCTCGAAACGTTGCTCACGATCAAATTAAATAGATTGCTGGCGGACACCCTGGCTAACACGCACAGGCAGTCCGCACAACGCCAATATCAAAGCGCCTGGACTTGTTTCCAAACGTGGATACGCGCCACGCAGGCGCAGTACATCAACCAGTCTACTCCTTGATGTTCCTGCACTACGCCGGCAAACAGAAGCGGCTTAATCCTCGTAAAGTATTGGTCTACAGGAGTGCGCTACACTTGCCTCTCTTACATGGCTTTGGCGTCACGAGCCGCGGGGCGATCTTTAAGGAACTGGCTAGGGCCCAGTTACACGAGAATTCGCCTCAACGACGTTTTGTGCCGCAGTGGAAGCTCGAGCCGGTGCTCGCCATGCTCGCTCCTCCTAGCTTCAATACACAGACGACGTTACTTTTGGCGCGCTTTTCAGAAAACTTTGTTCCTCGTCGCGCTCGCAGCAGGCAACAGGGTCTCTGAAATTGCAGTCATGTCATGCACGGGACTCTATTTCTCTACGAACCCTCCATGCGCGCTCATACTGACCGATGACAAGTTCCTGTACAAAAACCAGACCCTCACCCACACGCCACTACTCATCTCTATCGCCTCACTGCTGCCGGATGGCCGGGCACACGGCTTGTGCCTCGTAACCGCACTCAAAGCCTATATAGCAAGATGTCCATCAAACAAAAAAATTGTGTTCATCCATCCTACTTCCGGCAAGCCTCTCAAGGCGTCATCGGTGGGGCATTAGACCTGCTCGCGTATCAATGAGGCCACACCGCATGCCTTCACTAAAGCTCACGATGTCCGCAAGTATGCCTCGTCTCTCGCTTGGACGCGTGGAGTCCCGCTTCAAAACATCATATCCAAAGCGTTTTATGGGTCGCCCCCACGTATTCGTGCACAAATACCTCTTTACAGTGGAGAAGCCTAACCAACCCTGCGTCTCCTTGGGAACCAGGTAGATAGTCCTTCTTGCCTCATAAGACTCGGACATCGCATCCGCTAATGCCAGAAACTCCTTTACGTACCATAGATTACGTACATAATTATCTTACCATCGCGTGCGGCGACACTCCACACAAAGCTTTCAGGTTACGGATTACGAAATATATACCGCCCTACGGGGACATTACCAGGGAAGAGGTACAGGAGGCGGTGGACGCGATGAAAGCAGGGAAAGCCCCTGGTTTGGATGGAGTTGCGACCGAGTGCCTGAAGAAGGGTGGAGTAACGATTGTCGAATGGTTGGTGAGGCTACTGAACTTGTGTTTTGCGGCAGGCGTGGTACCGAGTGAGTGGCGCAGTGCCTGCATTGTTCCGCTATATAAGGGCAAAGGAGATAAAAATGAATGCTGCAACT
>SDVV010015353.1:0-14550 GCA_016164225.1 Gammarus roeselii | reverse complement strand
AGCAAGTAACAGCTGCTGTGAGATGCTGAGCAAGTAACAGCTGCTGTGAGATGCTGAGCAAGTAACAGCTGCTGTGAGATGCTGAGCAAGTGACAGCTGTTGTGAGATGCTGAGCAAGTAACAGCTGTTGTGAGATGCTGAGCAAGTAACAGCTGCTGTGAGATGCTGAGCAAGTAACAGCTGTTGTGAGATGCTGAGCAAGTAACAGCTGCTGTGAGATGCTGAGCAAGTAACAGCTGTTGTGAGATGCTGAGCAAGTAACAGCTGTTGTGAGATGCTGCATGAGCAAAGCTCTTTACTGTTCTTCATTGCAAGGACTCATAAAAAGTCAGGAACCTTGTTAAGGTACAATTGGTAGTTTTTATTGAATGTAGTACAAGATCGCCTTAATTATCCGTGACAGCCACTGCAAGTTAGGTGCCTTTCTGAATTGCCTGATATCCTGACGCTAGGACTTAATAATGTTGTGTCTGCGTCTGTTATCTGCCGGGGCTGTCCAGTGCTCTTTGATGTGAAAGATTGTTAGAAGGGTAGCTTGTCAGTTTGGCCGGACATCCGTCAGTGTTTGTGACCATTAACGGTGTAGGCCCCCCCCCTAGGCATCTGTTAGGTTCACGGGCTGCACGGAGTCGCGGCCCAACCGGGGGGGTGAACACCCTTATTTCCCGTCAGACTCCCCTCTTCTTCACCCTTCACTATCTCTCCTTTTCTCCTCTATCCTGATTTGCTTAATTTTTATTTACCTCATTTGCATCTTATGATTAGTTCAAATTTTCTTTAACTTGTCTCAGACTCCTTCTAAACAACTCTCCTAATAGTCGTTGCACATAAACACACACACACACGCGCGCACACACAGACACACACACTCGAACATTCACTACCCGGTTCTAACTATTTCCGTTCGGGGGGCAAATAACAGCCAAGTTGCGCTCATTCTTTCATGCAACCTTTTTGTACAACTATTTCTTCTTCTTTCCATTTTTTCTGTTCTCATGCGTGAAATCCCCTACACCTAGTGTAGATCTCATGCATGGGATCCCCGTTTTCTGTCTCTTCTTCATCTTCCCCCTCAGCAGGTGTTGGAGCGCCTAGCCCGGCACCTTCAGGACTACTGCAGATCTTTGGGGCTCTGAAGCAGGGTAGGTAGTGTGTTATTCCTCCTTACTGCCATCCGGGGAGTGGTGGGACCATATGGTCTCAGCACCTTA
Organism: Gammarus roeselii; assembly: GCA_016164225.1. Classification (NCBI taxonomy): domain Eukaryota; kingdom Metazoa; phylum Arthropoda; class Malacostraca; order Amphipoda; family Gammaridae; genus Gammarus; species Gammarus roeselii. The sequence goes on along the minus strand of SDVV010015353.1, from coordinate 13,339 downwards.
GAAGTTCCTATACCTCCTGTGGCACCCGTACATACCATAGACGTTCGCCGCGTAAAGTACTTGACTTTGCGCAGTAGTAAACCTAACTCGAACATTAAACGAAGAATAAAAACAAACACTAACTTGATGCAGCACTGGTTTTTGGTTTGACATTTGGTTTGGCACCAGAAGGACTCTAATCTAATCTAATCTAACGGTGTATATCTCGTGCCTTGGAACTGTTACTGTGGCAGTAACGGTTCCGAGGTAACACTCCTCTACCTTGTCTAGGCCCACAGCCCTGTTATTGTCTCCCCTCACCTGTTGAAGGTAAACTTCTATTTCCTTCCACTTTTGTCAAGTCTTTCCGCTGACGTTCTGAAATGACTTTGTTTGCGTCCACCGTCACTTTTTTTTGGGACTACTATTTTATCTAGAATAATAGTGAAACATGTAGGCTTACGTTAGGGATTGAGTGTTACGATTGTAGGACTGGTGCAAATCCCTCACTCTGTCTCCAGTTCGGATTACGGTGTGGACCGTCTCAAAGCGAGTCCGTGGTTTCGTGTGTTGAACTTCGCAGATTCTGAAAGTTCCAACTAGCGCATTGATAATTAATTTCATTTTATATGCGACCAAGAGCTTTGATTACTTCGTATCATGATAATCTCTTTGTTATTTGTTGTCTCCTGAGTCCAGGACGATGTTACGCAGTGCGTTGTAAAGAAAAGTTCAACGCAGCAGTTTTTATTCAATCGATGCCAGGTGTCGCCACATCCCTAGCAATTTACCATTTTTAAATTATCAATGCATGGGTAACGCAGTAAAATACAACCTGTATTTCAGCAGCGTAACTTGCAAAGATCTCACAGATGTTTTAATGCGGTAAAACCTGTCATGTCCGTTCACCTTTAACGCCTCTATTCCTTGCCTCTCAGACGAGGCTTATTGCGACCTGGTGCGGGACGTGCACCCGTACAGCGACGGCCGACGGCTGCTGGACGTCGTGGACATGGCCGTGCTGGACTTCCTCATGGGCAACATGGACCGGCACCACTACGAGACCTTCAAGGTAAGCTGAGTGGTCCACGGCATGGGCTGTTATAGTCTTCTTATATGAGATGTTGTTATTCATGCAGGGGCTCAAGCTCGTCCACGGGCTTGAGTTCATCCAAGGGCTGTTGTCGTCCAGGGGCTGTTGTTTGTCCAAGGGCTGTTTTTTGTCCAAAGTCTGTTCATCCAAGAGCTGTTCCTCCAAGGGCTGTTGTCCGTCCAAGGGCTGTTTTTCGTCCAAGGTCTGTTGTTCATCCAAGAGCTGTTGTTCCTCCAAGGGCTGTTCGTCCAAGGGCCGTGTTCGTCCAAAAGCGGTTGTTCGTCCAGCGGCTGTTGTTTCTCCATGGGCTGTTATTCGTCCATGGGTTATTGATCGTCCAAGGGCTGTTGATCGTCCAAGGGCTGTTGATCGTCCAAGGGCTGTTGATCGTCCAAGGGCTGTTGATCGTCTAAGGGCTGTTGATCGTCCAAGGGCTGTTGTTCGTCCAAGGGCTGTTGTTCGTATAAAGGCTTGAGTTCATCCAAGGTCTGTTGTTCGTCCAAGGGCTTAAGTTACTTAGTTGTAATTGTTTAACCCCAACAACCTCTCTCGAAGGAGGACAGCGTCCCGTAGGTCGGCGGCTGATCCCCCCACGGCCCACCCAACCCGTGCATTGCAACGTTGGAACGTGTTGTCATCCCAGGCTAGATTGAATGCAAGCTCTAGTGGGCAGCCTATGTCTATAATATTGCTTTCCTCGCCCTGCATTGATATTACACTGAAATTATTAGATAGTATCCTGGAGAGGTTCTGCTCACTTATTTTGCCACATTTAAACTGCTACGGTGGTAGATATAGAATATGTTGCTACGGTGGTAGATATATGTAACAAGATCTTGCCACTAATGTCCAGTTTTTCTTGGCTCGTGCGGTTCGGTTCGGCTCTTATAGGTTTTATCAATGATAAGATAAAAGCCAAATTTTCAGGGGGGAGGGAGAGAAGTTCCATTTATGTAAATCGCTACTAAGCAGCTTGCTGGATTGCGGTCAAGTAACCTAGGCGCTACAGTTTGTCGACACTTTCCCAGGTGCCGGTTTCTGGACATTTCCAATACACTCCTCCTATCGCCTACTGAATTTCCTCAGGGGCAATTCAGTGCTGAACCGCTTCTCAGCTACCTTCGAGAAACCAACCTCTTAGCTGAAATCTGATCAGCTGTGAATTGATCACACTTCATCTTACCTACCGATGGACTCACTCCTCCATCACGGAGGACCACCGCTTACTTGTTCATTTTGAGTAGGACACTTTTATGGCCTCTCCCTATAAACAGTAGCGACCTGAGCAAACCGTGAGTCTGAGCGTTCTCGGAGACTGACGATGACTCGATGCGGCGCTGGCTGCTGATTTCAGGTTTGGTGCCAGAAGGACGTTGACTCCAGTGCACTAGAAAGCCTTGACACTCCAACCTATTCACCCAGAAGGACGTTGACTCCAGGGCTCTAGAAAGCGTTGACACTCTAATCTATTCACCCAGAAGGGCATTGACTCCAGGGCTCTAGAAAGCCTTGACACTCTAAATCGATTCACCCAGAAGGACGTTGACTCCAAGGGCTCTAGAAAGCCTTGACACTCTAATCTATTCACCCAGAAGGACGTTGACTCCAGGGCTCTAGAAAGCCTTGGCACTCTAATCTATTCACCCAGAAGGACGTTGACTCCAGGGCTCTAGAAAGCCTTGACACTCTAATCTATTCACTCATAAGGACGTTGACTCCAGGGCTCTAGAAAGCCTTGACACTCTAATCTATTCACTCATAAGGACGTTGACTCCAGGGCTCTAGCAAGCCTTGGCCAAAGTAGCGACGCGAATCCCTTGACGTCTTCAATTGAGACATGTGTGTGAATGCGGGCACGCTTTTCATGTATAAGTGTACTCCAAGAGGTGGGACAGGCACTCGATTAGTAAATGACAATATCAAACTGTTGGAACAGTGTTATTGGCAACGTCTGTCGCCCTTTAGGAGAGCAGCGCCAGCTAGCTATGGCTCGCTCAAGTTACGGTGCTGCTGTCGGCGGGAGACTAGACCATCAGGCAATCCTTATTAACCCGCGTAACTGAAGATGATTTAACCTGTGCATGTGGAAAAGTATTTATAGTTACTGAAATAGCTGATGCAGGAGGTATGGGTTTCATCTGGGTCATATGTTGTAATTTTTACTGAAATTCTGGACCAAACCACAGTTATATAATGTTTAGATTTATACTATAGTTATTTTCAGTGAGATTTGAATAAGTCCTTCCAATCTAATCTATCTGTAAGATTTGCATGCAGCTATCAATTCTACTCCTTGTCTCAATATTTCATCGTTCTTGGAGGATTACAGTTTACCTTCTTAGGCGTAACATTACTCCCCATATTTTTACCTCATTCGTATTCGTAACTTTCCTTCAACACTTTAGTTTAAATCTCTTCCTCAAAGCCATAGGTTCCAAACAACCTTTCTTAACCGTATCCTATTCGTACCCAGCTCCCAGTTCCTTGTTACCACACTCTTCCTTTCCGCCGTCCCAGTCCTATATAGCGCGCCTGAGAATCCAAATAATAACCGTCTAGGCTGAAATCAACGGGGCGAATTTTGACGTTTGTGAGTTATTTATATGGCGGCGCAGCAGCGAAATTTATCAGGAACGTGATTTTGAAAACTGTCGGACTGTAAATCTGTGTGGGGCGACTTCTGCCGTCCACGCTGCGGGGATACGTTCATGTGGCCATTATCAGTCAAGTTGGATGAAATGTTTCTCAAGTAAGATTTAAGACGAGTCAGAGGAGACCTCGTCTTCCTGGGAAGAGAAGACCTCCCCTTCGTGGGATGTGATTAGAGTGATCATTAGACGAAATGAAGAATAGAGGGATTAGACACAGCCTATTCATGTATAGTGGTTGATGAAGAGGGATTGTGAGAGTTTGGATGCCTCGATTATCAGCACAGTATTAGGTTAAATGTGTTATTGGTTGACACGGTGACTGGAATATCGCCACGCGCGTATACTTGGCAAAATCATTTAGCTAGTTCTTGTTCTTCAAGTGTCGAAACTTGAGGGAACTTGATAGTGTTTCTGATCGACCGACCCTTCATATTGCAGAAGATACAAAGTTTGTTTGGATGACCCTTCATAGAGAAGTCGGTTTCTCTCAAAATTGCATCATTCGGTTGATTGATCTCTGCTGTTTAAAATGAACGGGAGCGAAATATATTTAAACCTACTATATGGTTGGAAAAGTACAAAAAAAAATTATCTTGTACTAAATGCCCTAAAATGTTTTGTATCATTTGTTTTACTATTGCTATGGAGAGTTTGAGCTCAATTTTTATTCGTAAATAGAAGCCTAGAGATAAATTTTCCTGTATCCATTAGTTATAAACACTTCGACTTCTTTTTATGCCCGACCCTCAATTTCAGTCCTGTTACATTTTAAGTCTTCTCTGATCGCTCTTGCCTGAGGTCGAGGACTACTGATGCAATCAAAGACTTGCACATTTCTATCATCTTCATTTACACAGGGTTTTTATTTATTTTACTCCCAATGCACAACATGATGAATTAAAGCTGAGCTGCCACTAGCGATGGTATATACATTTTTAGTAATAGTTTGACCAGACTTTATTACAACGTTCCGCTATTAGCACAAACCTTGAATCTTTGAGCTGTCAATCAACAGTTATTGTGAGGTTGTCTAGCGGCCATTTGGCTCGGTCATTATTACACCTTTTTTTCCACACGAGTAGCCTAACTTTCTAGGCCTTCATTTTGAAAACATTGTATCATTGGTCTAAGTAATCCATTTTATTCCACGACTCCAATTCTGATTCCTCTTCCACTCGTAAGAGCCTTATGGTTTTGCACTGCGCTTCTGCTTTTTATTTGAATGAATCCTGAAGAGAAAACATTACAGAGACGTTTTAATGAGAGAATCTTGATGACATCCGCTGAGCGTAGCTTTCGACCGATTTAGACCTTAGTGTCTTCTAACCTTACTCGGGAATCTCGAAACTTTCAAGTTCCTCTACTGTCCTCGAGTTTTTAGGAAAAATAAACTTTTAGCCGCTTGGCGGTGCGTGGCGTCTTGCGCCTGTCGGTCTAAAGGTCTTCCAGGTACCGAGTGGTGCGCTCAGTCGTCTGAACCCCCAACCCCCTCTCCTATATAAGCGAGGGTTGGGCTACCCCATCATTCATGAGGGCTAGTGAAGCTGCTTTCCGTAAGGAGACGTTGGTGTCCAGTTAAGATAGCAGGGGGAGCAGGAGGCCTCATATGGCTCTTACTCATTACAGAGAAATAGCTTTATATCGAGAGAATAGAGATAACAAGAGTTATATTCTCTTCCACTCGTATGAGCCATATGGTTTTGCATAGAAAATACCATCATGTAGCGCAAGCTGGCCGATGAAAGGAGAGCACAGAAGTTGGATGGGTCGGCTGCAGCTTAAACTGGGTTGTTGCCAAAGAAGCGCTTGCCGTGTAAGGGAATGATAACACATTTGTATAAATATTGATAATTACTTTACTTATTGGCGAAGACAAGAATTGTCGACGACAGCGAAAAGCTAGGTCCTAGCGGCAAACTAATATGCGGGCCCTGAACTTGAGGGCCCGCAAATGTGGCGTTGTGGCAACGACAGTGAACATACTTGCTCGACGCGGCCAAAAACGATATACGGGCCGTGAGCATGAGCAACTGAAGACTAGTTACGTAATCAATACATATTGCCCTCCAGAGTGGGTGGGTGACCGTCCGGTAGGTAATAAATTCTAAACATACCAGTACTACCAATGTGTACAATAGCTAGCTCCTATTGTAACAGAGTTGTACTGCAAGGAGGATAAAGGAAATACATATTTCGTAATCCGTAACCTGATGGCTTTGCGTGGAGTGTCGCCGCACGCGATGGTATGATAATGAAGTACGTACTCTATGCTACGTAGAGGAAGTGCTGGCATCAGCGGATGCGGTGTCCGAAACAGATGTGGCGAGAAGGACTATCTACCTCGTTCCCAAGGAGACGTAAGGCTAGCTAGGCTACTCTACTGTGAAGAGGTATTTGTGCACGAATACTTGGGGCGACCTCGAAAGCGCCTTGGATATGATGTCTTGAAGCGGGACTCCACGCGTCCTAGTGAGAGACGAGGCCTACTTGCAGACATCGTGAGCTTTAGTGAAGGCATGCGGTGTGGCCTCATTGATAAGCGAGCAGATGTAGTGCCCCACCAATGACGCCCTGAGAGGCTTGCCGGAAGTAGGATGGGTGAACAACAGCTCATTGTGCAATGGACATCGTGCTATGTAGGCTTTGAGTGCGGTCATAGGGCACAAGCCGTGTGCCAGCAATCCGGCTGCAGTGAGGCGATGGAGATGAGCGGTGGTGTGTGGGCGAGGGTCTGGTTTTCGTACAGAAACTTATCAGCGGTTAGGATGAGCGCGCATGTGGGGTTCGTGGAGAAATGCAGTCCTGTGCGTGACATGGCTGCAATTTCGGAGACCCTGTTGCCTGTTGCGAGCGCGACGAGAAACAGTCTTGTGAAAGAGCGCCAAAACTGACGTCGTCTGAGTATTGAAGCGAGGAGAGGCGAGCATGTAGAGCATCGGCTCGAGCTTCCACTGCGGCACGAAACGTCGTTGTGGCGGATTCTCGTGAAACTGGACCCTAGCCAGTTCCGTAAAGATCGCCCTGCGGGTCATGACGACGAAGTCATGTAAGAGGGGCAAGTGTAGCGCATTCCTGTAGACCAGAACCGTACAAGGATTGAGCCGCTTCTGCTTGCCGGCGTAGTGCAGGAACGTTAAGACGGTGGACTGGTTGATGGACTGCGCTTGCGTGGCGCGTAGCTACGTTTGGAAACAAGTCCAGACGCTTTGGTATTGGCGTTGTGTGGACTGCTTGTGCGTGTTAACCAGTGTGTTCGTCAGTGAGCTATTTGATTAGATCGTGTGAACCGTTTTTTAAAATTTGAATGCGAGATAACGCGAGAAGGGTCGTGATGTTAGAGGGACTTCCCTGCCTTCGAAGCGCTGGGACACGTCGAGGGCGAGCGAGAGTTAGTTGAAACACGCGATGACAGTGGGCCACCACAGTGCGTTGGGGTGGTCGGAGACCACGATGACGCCGCTGTAGCGGTACGTCTCAAGTTTGCGGAGCACTTGAAGGATCAGGTTGGATGGAGGGAAGAGGTATATTTCCTTCCACTGATTTCAGTCGCATTGGAGCGAATCCACTGAAGCCGCTCACGGGTTAGGAAACGAAGCTGCAAATAGTGGGAGCTTGTGGTTCCTCGGATGGCGAAGAGGTCGCTGTGCATGGTCCTGCGCAGGGTAGAAAAGCGGGAGAAGCACTGAGGCGTCAGCGCCCGTTCCGTTTCTACCGGTAGGAGACGTGAGAGCTGATCGGCCCAAACGTTCTGCGAACCGGGAAGTTAGGTCGCGAGGAGAGAGAAGTGGAGGATCTGTAGGAGCTGTGCTCCGAACTTCTGCACCGCCGGGGCTTTGCTGGAGCCCAAATGGTTCACCATGGCCACTGCCGCGCGGTTGTCGGGCATCACGAGGACTGGTGTGTGGTGCCAATGAGCTCGTGCGCCCAGCGCGTGTATAATGGAAGGCGATTCCTTCGTCGTAATATGGAGATTGCGTTCCCAGGGAGACCAGCGGCCGTAAGACTGCTGGTCGCTTCAGCATACTCACCCCACGCTTCGTCCGATGCATTCGTCCACAGGAGGTGTCCGGGGGAGGCATTACAAACGGGACGGGGGTATGAAGAAAAGTTCCGTCGCGCCAGTGTTGAGCTGCCTGGCGGTAGGGATTGTTGAGACGGCAGGGCTTGCGGAAGAGGTGGAGGGAGCGTGCTGCGATCACCACCTCGCTGAAGAAGTGGCGAGCATAGCGTAAGTAAGGTGTGAGGAAATTTACTATGCCGAGGAAACTCTGATGCTGCCGGAGCGAGAGGGTTCCGCGGGAAAGTATCTCCGTGGCCATGTCCCTGCAGCGGTCGATATGTCGTAAGGCTGGGGCGATGGACCCGGACGCGCCGTTGAATGTTACCCCCAAGAAGTCGATCTGCTGGGTGGGTTCTAGAATCGATTTCTCCATGCGGACGCGGAATCCTAGTTTGAGGAGAATATTCAGCACTGCCCGTATGCGCTGCGGCTGGGACATGCGGAACGTGGATACCGGGATGTATCTGTTGAGGTCGGAGAGGTCGATCACCAGGCGATCCCCCATAGAGGCCTTGGGGACCGCAAAGATGCGAGACACAAAAGTCGGCTGTCTTGGAACCGCCTTGACTGTGCCTTTGCCCAGAAATTCTGATACGAGGGGTTCTAAAACGTCCTCGCGTTATCGGTGAGAGACTGTGATCGAGTGGGGGGGGGGAGTCGTGGCGTCCATTTCCGGAAGAGGCCTGTGGCGATAATGCGTTTGACCAAGGGCGTGGCCTTGTTTCAGTGCGCAAGGCGGTTCCTGAGGGTTGCCGTCAGAACGTCAGAATTTTGCGGAAGGGGGGGGGCGGTTCCGCTGTCTGTGGTTAGCTGTGGGCTGCGAGCGGGAGGAGGAGGGTCGTTTGTGTGCCGAGGTTCCCCGACCCCCTCCGCGACTACCCCGCCTTGAAACGTATAGGGTGGGTCCCCGGGCCCCCAGGACAAGGGGAGTGCGGTGCCTGAAGCTTGTCTGAGGGGCACCGGAAACCACCCGTCTCCCTTGGGATTGCCTAGCGTCCTGCGGGAACGTAGGGGGCGCCCTGGGTGGTGCGGGTCGGCCATGAAAGGAGCTTCGTGCCATTTCGCCTCTGCTACTGGGCTGATGCTGTGAGTCAGCTTCTCGGTGTTGCAGGGGGTTTCCATTAAGCAGGGGCAACGTAACCTGGTGTGGAGGGGCCCATCAAGAAGAGGACCTCTGTCCTGCTACGGAAAGTGTCCAGCGCTTGGCTAGCCTGTAAGATCGCCCCGTCAGCGAATAGTTGAGGTTCAAATACCGAACCTGCTAGAAGAGCGGTCCGGGCAGATTCCGGAGCGAACCTGTCCAGCGTGTGAAGCTGAATCTGGTATCTCCACTGAGCTGCGTCGCAAAGGGATCCCGACAATAGTTTGTGAACGGAGCCTGTGGTGAGCTCTGACAGACAGCGCAGTGACTGAAGGGTAACTGGCGTGCCATCGGTGAGGACGGGAGTCCAGATACGCTCAAGGATCCCCGTCAGTGATGCGCCGAGGATGTAGCCGCGCAGGTTTTGAGCCACCTGCGTGCGTAGTTGGAAGTCTTTGGTACGGGCTTCTATGGCAATGTGATGGACCGGGAAAGCGATCTTATCCTTTGTGGCGTCGAAATGAGCCTTCGGGGAAAGGATCGGAGCATTCGCGAACTCCATCAGGTAGTTGACTTCGGGGCAGTTTGCTGTGAGAGCACAGTTTGTGCCGACCCGTTGGGCAGGGTGGTATTGATTCGCTCGAGGAGTTTGGGTAGTGCATTTGGAATATGTTCCAGAACAAACAAACCGTCCTCTTTGTTGATCACCCCCCGATGGGAGGGTTGCTCGACCGCAAAGACACTCTTGAGAAGCTGGAGAGGGAGCTTCTTTGAACCTGTTGGCGACCGAAAATGGGTTGGACGTGCGGACGAGTAGCTGAACCGCGGGGCTGGTTGAGTCCACCGGGGAGAAAATGAAGTTAAGGCCTCTCTCATGAACCTTGATCAGATTGTTAGGAGGCTCTGTGGTGTAGACTTCATAGTCGCTCTGTGTACGTCGCGCTGATAAGAGGTACATACCACCTCTCCTCCGAGGAAGGGGAGGGGCGGTGTTTCGCCATCGGGGAGCTCCGCCGGAGTGCGCCTGGGTACCGTCCGGAAGCGGGGGGGGTTGTGATGGTACCGGAAGGGGCTGGTGCCGTGACTGCGGTCTGTCCGTGTCCGGTAAAGGTGTGCTCGGTGAGTCGGGACAGGGAAAGCGGAGGGAGGGGGGTATGTGGCGAAGGACGGAGGTGTTCTTCCGCGAGAGGTGCCTCCTCCTCCCATGGGGGTTCAAAGTCTGCCCCTCCGTCCTCTTTTTCCTCGCCCTGATAGGGATAGGGTCCCTCCTCGTACCCCCCGTTGCTTTCCCATCCGAGATCCCGTCCTTCCAGATCGTAGAACCTGACCTCCACATCATTGGAAAGAGAGGTGGAGTCGAGCGTCGAATCGGTCTTCGAGAGAGCCGAGCGCCAAAAGCACCTTGTCGAGCTTCGTGGCCATGGCTGAGCTTGGGGGTGCGGTGGCCCGGGCGTCGTCGTTAGAGGGCGGGGCTTGATAGCTGGGGAGCGGTCCATATCGGGGGGTGAGTGGAGCCGCGGACAACACTCCCCTACGTGCCCCTGTGCGGGCTCGCGCGGACGCCTGATCCGACTCAGGTATGTTGTCCCCCGTGATCGGAGACTTCGAGATATGGGTCGAGGAGGTGTGGAGGAGCAATATCTTGAGCGATGTTGCGGCTCCCTCATCCGATGCGGCCCGTATGGACACGGAGAGCAGGCCCGTGTCCCCAGGAGTGTACTCCCGCTGCGAAGTGAGACCACTCCTGGTTGGGTGGCAGCATGTCCAGCGTGCTGTCTTCCCGTATGAGGAAGTGCGTGCCGAGATCGCCGATGGTGATACGTCCTCTGTCGCGCATCTGTGACCCAAAAACCGAGGTTGGGGCAGGCGCGTCGGGGGTAAGGGACCGCGAGAGGGGTCGTTCGTGTGAGTAGGGCTATCCCTGTCGGAGCGCCTCTACGATTGGGGGGAGAAACGACTTGGGCCGTCTGCTGCCGTGCTGTCCTCCTTTGCCTTCCGTTTGTTCCTAGTCTCCGAGTAGCGAGGTGGATTGCGTTGCGTGCCCGGAAGTGTAAGGTGGCTGGAGTCAGGGTCCAAAAAGAACCTTGTGTCCGATTTGGCGTTGCCAGAGTATCTCCGTCTCATGGACCGATTTCTGTTCAGGAAAGCCTCGAAGGCCGCATTGCCTGGGGCCGCTTTCATGGCCGATAGTCAGATGGCGCACCCTGCTGGCCTATACACGTATCCCGCGAAGCAGCTCGAGTGTCTCAGGCAGGTGGTATGGATGTCGTTTTTGGGCAGAGGACAGGCACATCGGGAGCAGGTGGACCGAGAAGCCGATGGGTCTTGCTGTCGTGTAGCTCGTTGGCCCGACGCAGAAAGAGTGATCCGACCAAATTTTTTTGTGATTATGTCGACAAAATTTACGTGTCAACAAGTTTGTGCGTCGACCATTTCTGCCTCAACAAATTTCTTCCTCAACAAATTTCTGCCTCGACAAATATCTTACGACAAATTTCTGTCTCGACAAATTTCTGTCTCGACAAATTTCTGTTGTGATAAATTTCCGTCTCGAAAAATTTCAGTCACGCCAAATTTGGTGTCAACAAATTATGTGTCGACTGATTTCTGTCTCAACAAGTTTCACTCTGGAGAAATTTGGTGTGACGAACGATTTCTGTAATTAGCTACTCGAAGAATTGTCGTGTCGTGAGACGCAGCTCACTGAGAGCAAATTCAGTACGGCAGGGCAATAATTGCCGTTCAACGGATGTTATCAAGATTCTCTAGTAAAAACGTCTCTGTAATGTTTTCTCTTCAGGATTCATTCGAATTAAAAGCAGAAGCGCAATGCAAAACCATATGGCTCTTACTCATTACTGAGAAATAGCTTTTTATCGAGAGAATCGAGATAACAAAAGTTATATTATAACTAATTTCTATCTCATCGTTACTCCGGCAAAGGGCTGGAAGTCCACATTCTTTTAAGAAGCCTTCTTCCCAATACCCACTATGAATTGCTGCCACTCTAATCTATTTGCCCAGCTAGAGTGTTGTCACATCTTCGGGCATATTCTGGCCAACGGCATTCCATACCTCATTTGTATCGGGACGTGTTACCTATTCTGATATTTTATTTATTCACTTCATTTTTCTTTGCCGTGTTCTCCTCCGTGCTCATCCGTCCTAGTATCAACGTTTTCTTTGCCGTGTTCTCCTCCGTGCTCATCCGTCCTAGTATCAACTTTTTCTTTGCCGTGTTCTCCTCCGTGCTCATCCGTTTTGATATCAACGTTTCATGATATCAACGTTTTCTTTGCCGTGTTCTCCTCCGTGCTCATCCGTTCTAATATCAACGTTTCCTAATATCAACGTTTTCTTTGTCGTGTTCTCCTCCGTGCTCATCCGTTCTAATATCAACGTTTCCTAATATCAACGTTTTCATTGCCGTGTTCTTTTCCATGCTCAGCCGTTCTTATATCAACGTTTTCTAATATCAACGTTTTCTTTGCCATGTTCTCCTCCGTGGTCATCTTTTCTAATATCAACGTTTCCTAATATCAACGTTTTCTTTGCCGTGTTCTCCTCCGTGCTCATCCGTTCTAACATCAACGTTTGAAGTCGGGCCTTGGAAAGAGACTTCATCGATGGCTCTGTCCACTCAGCGGTTGGGCAGTCATGGGGGCCGTCCGTCCGACGTGTTACCTCCTTGAACACTATTTTAAATTACACCTACCCAACTTATAATTTCTGCTTTCTCAATGATACATCCCACATTCCGATTTCAACGTTCTCACTCTCACACTCTCTGATATCTTCAGTTCAAACTCCCGCATTCTCATTCACACATTCTAATTCCCGCATTCTTCTTCTCGCATTCTAATTCTCGCATTCTAATTCCCGCATTCTTCTTCACACATTCTAATTCCTGTATTCTCCTTCACACATTCTAATTCCCGCATTCTCCTTCACACATTCTAATTCCCGCATTCTCTTTCACACATTCTAATTCCCGCATTCTCCTTCACACATTCTAATTCCCGCATTCTCCTTCACACATTCTAATTCTCGCATTCTCCTTCACTCATTCTAATTCCCGCATTCTCCTTCGCACATTCTAATTCCCGCATTCTCCTTCACACATTCTAATTCCCGCATTCTCCTTCTCACATTCTAATTCCCGCATTCTCCTCACATTCTAATTCCCGCATTCTCCTTCACACATTCTAATTCCCGCATTCTTCTTCACACATTCTAATTCCCGCATTCTTCTTCACACATTCTAATTCCCGCATTCTCCTTCACACATTCTAATTCCCGCATTCTCCTTCACACATTTTAATTCCCGCATTCTCTTTCACACATTCTAATTCCCGCATTCTCCTTCTCACATTAAATTTTCCGCATTCTTCTCACATTCTAATTCCCGCATTCTCCTTCACACATTCTAATTCCCGCATTCTCCTTCACACATTCTAATTCCCGCATTCTCCTTC
>SDVV010015352.1:0-14551 GCA_016164225.1 Gammarus roeselii | reverse complement strand
CTTGTGCTGGTGAGGGTCTATGGGCCAATGCGTCACCACGGCCCTGAATGGTTGCAAGAGCTTGTGCTGGTGAGGGTCTATGGGCCACTGCGTCACCAAGGCCCTGAATGGTTGCAAGAGCTTGTGCTGGTGAGGGTCTATTAGCGACTGCATCACCACGGCCCTGAATGGTTGTAAGAGCTTGTGCTGGTGAGGGTCTATGAGCCACTGCGTCACCACGGCCCTGAATGGTCTTCACTGCGTCACCACGGCCATGAATGAATGCAAGAGCTTGTGCTGGTGAGGGTCTATGGGCCAATGCGTCACCACGGCCCTGAATGGTTGCAAGAGCTTGTGCTGGTGAGGGTCTATGAGCGACTGCGTCACACGGCCCGGAATGGCCGCAAGAGCTTGTGCTGGTGAGGTCTATGAGCCACTGCGTCACCACGGCCCTGAATGGTTGCAAGAGCTTGTGCTGGTGACGGTCTATGAGCCACTGCGTCACCACGGCAGTGAATGGTTGCAAGAGCTTGTGCTGGTTGAGGGTCTATGGGCCACTGCGTCATCATGGCCCTGAATGGTTGCAAGAGCTTGTGCCGGTGAGGGTCTATGAGCCACTGCGTCACGACGACCCTGAATGGTTGCAAGAGCTTGTGCTGGTGAGGGTCTATGAACGACGGCGTTACCAGGACCATAAATGGCGGCCCGAGATGAATGTTGATGTAGGCGTCTATTGTTACAGTCATCAGGCCAGCATGGAGATAAGAGGGTTAATGGCTTTGATTTATTAGGCTTTCATGGCTTTAATGAGGCGGCTGTTGAAGTGTTAATCAGTAATGGACCGATAAATGACCTACCGGTTACGTCGCAGTTCCGTCTACAACGTGTTGGTCAGAACAGCATTCAGTTGCAATGCAGAGAAGCACTCACAGAACGAAAGAGGAAGAAAGTACAACAGAACTCTATGAGATTTTCTTCTTATTACGTTTAATGTAATTTTATTATGAGTCCCTCGTCACCGGGTCGGCTTCCTAGCCGCTGCAAAACAAATCATTAAGCTCTCTAATTGCTGGAGTCCTTTGCTCAGACCCTAAAGACAAAAACGATAAACTACACTATTGTCTTAGCTAATGGGTTCTAGCCCAACGTCCTTCGTGGCCGGATCTGCGTTCTAGTCACCATGCTATCTAAATGACTTAAGACATTAACGTGTAGCAGTCAGGGTCCCTAATGGCAAACACGAGTCGCGACAAGCCTCGTTCTAAAGGTCAGAGTCATTATGCAAAAGGTCGTTCATCATCATGTCATCATTTTTGTTTTACGTTTTGGTCGACGTTCATCGAGGTCACTATTGCAGGACCAAAGACAGAAACGGAAAGAAGGGGGGGGGGAAGTTTCTTGCTTTTACTTTTTGGTAGTTTGAAGACGCTGTCGAACTTGATAAATACTCGATGCTCGGTTGGAGGGCCGGGGAGAAGGACCAGAATGATAAGATTGCATCCTACTTCTTCCGGTTGCAAAGATTGAATCTCATGAATATTCAATCAGAAAAAGTTTTGTTGTCAAAACTGTAGGGCCTATTTGTTCTTGATTATATCTTCACGATATCCATCTAGAAATATCAACAAAATGCATTGTTGAAACAGTTAAGAAGGGACGAGTTTCTTCACCCAAATGGTACTGTTCTTGCACATTGGTTGAATACGTCATTTCGAGCATACCGAAGACCTTTCTCTATTTACAGGGCCTCCTGTTGATAGATGGAGCCCAAGACGCACTGGTTACACACCTGATTAGGTAACTCCTGATTAACTTCAACAGTCAACACGGGTCATTGAACTTGTTGTGATCTTGTGTAAGCGTCTTTTGACTGGTTTATATTTCACGTCTAAAATAACAGGATTATGCTAGTAGTAAAAATAATTGGGCCCACCTGGGGCCCACTAAGAGCCCAGGAAGAATGAGGTGGGACACGGGTGGGCCCCAGGTGGCCTTCATTTTAGTGGTAACTAGGAATATTATTCTATCAAATTAAACTCCCACTAAGGTGGTGAGTAATTTATTACATTCACACTAAGGGGGTGTGTAATTTATTTCACTCACACTAAGGGTGAGTTTAATTTATTGCACTCACACTAAGAGGGGGTGTTTTTGATTACACTCACACTAAGGGTGTGCGTAATTTATTACACTAACACTAAGACTGTGTGTAATTTATTACACTCACACTAAGTGTGTGTGTAAATTATTACACTGACGCTAAGGGGAGGTGTAATTTAAACTCTCGCCTGTTCGAGAGTTTTAGCACATCGGACAGAAATTGCCAAGATGAAACCGAATTGAAAAACTAAGTAGTTATTTGTTTACAGCTTTAGTTTTATTGCGGGGACACAGAGTTTTAAGGGCATAAATAACATATTCTAGATAATAAGTAGGACCTAAAAATACCTTGAGTCGTAATGATTGTTGAGATGACATGTAATATAAGGCCATTTAGTATTGAGTCAACTTTGGACCATCAAGTTAGCAACTGAGGAGCACTTCTCTATCAGTGACATAACAAACGTACCTCATACCACCAACACTTCAAGCATTCAGTGGAAGCCAATACAAAACTTCAGACACAGCGCAAGGCAAATATATCAATTTAGGCACTGAGTTAAGGTTAAGATAATTCGACAATTTTACGAGTTAGGTTACGCTATATCCTACACTCGTGTACTAACTTGGACGAGCCTGGGATTGACCAGTTTGAGTCCTTTTGTAGTAGCGCTCATATAGTGGTGACGTTACCGAAGCTTGGCAAGAGTATAGGCAGCAACCATCCGATACTCTATCAATTGAATTGGATGACCAGCAATTAAACAGTTCATCGTTATACCTGAATTATGAATCCATACATAAATTCTGGCCTTCTTAATATTGACAGATGGGGGAATTGTATTTGTTATTCATTATCTCACAAGGCAATACTTTTCCGTTGATACTGCAAGGCAACTTTCGTTGGACACCTTCTAACTCCTGCAGCAACTTCACTAACTCTTGCACACTGCAGCCTCTGCCATCATTGGGGTTACTAGGGTTACCAGGGTTACTAGGGCTACTAGGGTAACTAGGGGGACTAGGGCTACTAGGGTTACTAGGGTTACTAGGGTTACTGGGGCTACTAGGGTTACTAGGGTTACTAGGGTTACTAGGGTTACTAGGGTTACTAGGGTTACCAGGGTAACTAGGGTTACTAGGGCTACTAGGGTTACTAGGATTACTAGGGGTACTAGGGTACTAGGGTTACTAGGGTTACTAGGGTTACTAGGGTTACTAGGGTTACTAGGGTTACTAGGGTTACTAGGGTTACTAGGGGTACTAGGGTTACTAGGGTTACTAGATTGTCCTCCCTCCTTCATTGGCGGTCAGGAGAGGAGAACAAACTAACCGAGTGACAACATGGAAGTTGTATTGTTTTTAATAGCAGTAACGTAATCTTGGTTAAATGAAGCGTAATGTTATGAAATTAGAGGATGAACGTTCCAAAGTTCTGACAAAGATAACTAAAACACTGAAGCTCGATAGTTTTAATTTGATTTAACCCTGCCACCATCAACGTCACGCAAAGATAACCATATAATTCTTATTGTCTTCCTATATCAAATTGAATAAAAATTGCGTTCATTCGGCCTGTCCGTATGCTGGAGGACACCATTTTATGATGTACCCATCTACCGAGCAGCATTACAGCAGCACGACTACTGTGTGCTTGTCATTCGCGCAAGCAAGCAAGCACTTCTCTATCAGTGACATAAGAAACGTTCCTCATACCGCCAACACTTCAAGCAAGCAGTGGAAGCCAATACATTGAGCCTAATAGGGAAGGAGAAGCACTTCTCTATCAGTGACAAAAGAAACATACCTCATACCGCCAACACTTCAAGCAAGCATTCAGTGGAAGCCAATACATTGAGCCTAATAGGGAAGGAGAAGCACTTCTCTATCAGTGACAAAAGAAACATACCTCATACCGCCAACACTTCAAGCAAGCAGTGGAAGCCAATACATTGAGCCTGCAGTTGGAGCAGGTCGTGGGAGCATCAGTATATGCAATCAGGTAAGCAATTAGTGCGTTATTAGCGTATATTCGAGAGATTCAATGCCCTCTTCTTCTGTAATTGCGTTGGCTACATGCTGTGTCGTTCGTCCTAGTAGCACCGATGTTGGGTGGAGTACGTGTGCAGGATCCTCCCTAGCCTAAGAACTAATTACAAGTCAAGCCTGACCTGAACTACCTTAACGTATAACAAGCGTATAAAGTGTGTTTCTTCTTAAAAACTAGCAACTTGGTCCATGATACGGATTCGAAGACAAACAAGCACGTTAGAAACGCGGCTGTGTAGTATCTACTAGAGAAAAATTGACCGATCAAGTTAGGTGGAGATGACGAGAGAGGAGCTCAAAATCAATGCAAGTAAAAAATGGCAACATCAGGCCTTTGGTGACCCTATGGACTTTCACTTCCTCATGAATTGTGACGTCTACTTGGATTTGACGTCCATCAGAGTTTTGCGTCCATCTGGACACCGGTGTCTCTCTGAACTTTGATGTCTATCTAGAGTTGGCGTCCACCTGAACTTTGTCCTTCATCTGGACTTTGAAGTCCATCTGGACTCCGGCGTCTATCTGAACTTTGGTGTCTATCTAGGGTTGGCGTTCATCTGAACTTTATCGTTCATCTGGAATTTGGCGTCCATCCATATGTTATGGACAATATCGCGACTTTGCTTTTCATCCGGTCTATATCCTTTTGTCATGTCTTTAGCGTCGATCTAGACGTTGGTGTTCATTTTCCGATCTATCAGCCGAAGTTAAGCTCTCTCTGTTTGGCAGTTAGCTGCCATAATCGACCATTAGGCTGGACGCTGCTCCGCTAGGAAGTTCTCGAGCGCCCTCGTCTGAGCAGGCAACCTCTAATCAATTAGGCTAGAAGCAATGCTTCCCTCATCTACATGCCTGATCCTAGCATGCGTGACGTCACAGATATGGTTCAGATTGACCAATAGGAATGGCAGAAAGTGAATGCACCTTTTTTGTATTACAGATAAAGTGTTAATTACATTTTACGACAAATATTTTTTCGATGATTTTGTTGGTGAATTTGGACCACTTTCTTGACGTCGCCCTGCCAGGGTCCATGCTGCAGGTGTTGGAGCATTTTTATGAACTGGGTCTGGTGCCTCCTTTAATGGAATTAGGTCGACGTTGTCATTGGTGACCAGGCTACAGTGTATTTCGAATTCTTCAAAGGTCAGTTATCTGCGTGCACTGAGCGAATAGTACAGGGAATGCTACGGAGAATTCTTCAACCCACACGTAGTTCAGCGCCCTGTAGAAGCGCCATTTGAAGGACTTGCAACGAATATAAGGTATTAATCGATGCCCATTATAAGTATTGATCTAAGCGCAATGAGTTGACAGCAGCGTATTTTACAATGTACGGATAATGATTTTTTAAAGGATGTTCATTTGGCTGATGTTGCAAATGAAATCAGGTGTTAAAAATTAGAATTGTAGGATATAAATTCATTGAAATTGAAATAAATAACATTCGGGAAGAGTAAACTTCTACAAGGAGCGAAGTGTGGGGTTGGATGTGAGCATCCTGAGGGGGTGTCCTCCGACCCACTAGAACCTCTCACTTGCTTCCAGATCTGCCGATAGAATGCTGAATACGTTGTCTCTCTGTACGATTAAGCCTAACCGCTGCTTGAAACACAGAGATTCTCGTGAATCTTTTGTTGCCTCCCCCATTCTACGTCTGATATCCATCACAGTTCGCGCAGTTGGCTCGCCATACACCCCTTCCGTCTCCAAGGCTACGGTCTCAAATTGGAACTGCTGCATCAAAGCGACTTACTTCCTGCACTTCCGCGACTCTGCCTCTGGGGCAGCAGAACCCGCTGAAACTGCAAAACCAATCAAATGGGTTCCCGCAACTCTTCAAATTTTGAAAAAGAAAATTGCGATGCTATCAGGTCTCTTGCCATCGCCCCTATCCAAACATAAAGTTTCTAGCATCAAAGGCAGTCATGCTCTCTGCAAAAATCTTTTGACGATGTCGTTCAGCGCCGAGTGTCTGGGAAAGCAGACAACACTGTACCTTCACGATACATTCCCTGACCGCAGCAACACGGATGCTTCTGGCAGTTTTTGGATCCCACCCTCAGAGCAACGGCAATGCGTAGCGTCTCTGGTTCCAATTAAGTCCCCAACGGTGATACCGGCACTGCGTGCATCCAAAAGCCACTCTGCTGTTGGAAGCCAGGAGGCGTACTCTCGCCTTCTGTTTTGCAACAGCAAGTCAACCGTTTGTTTGCTCTAATAAAGGAAAATCCCATACTTTTCAGTAACTCTTGTCCAGTCCCTCTAACTTAAGGGGATCACCACCTCTCTTCCTCCCCATCCAAACAGCACCCGGCAGCTCCTCCGTGTCAGCCATAATGTTCACATCGGAAAGGACGGCTTTGACAAGTTACTCACAGAATGCATCCATGAGATGAAAGCTGACAAGCCGACAAAATGCATTGGTCCCAAAAGACTTCTTCGCGCTCTTTGCACTATGCTTTATTTCACTGGAAAAATAAAACAATTTACAATTCCGTTTGTGTGTGGATGTTTTGCTAGATGTTTCACCCATCTATGCGCAATAGCTACACTATAAATTGTTCACTCCAACTTTCTTAAAAAATTGTTATAATTGACCTATTTATTAGTACTGATGTCCTGTGTCCCGGCTGATGGTGTCGTACGTGACGTGTAGTGCGGCTGATGGTGTCGTTCGTGACGTGTGGTGCGGCTGATGGTGTCGTACGTGACGTGTAGTGCGGCTGATGGTGTCGTACGTGACGTGTAGTGCGGCTGATGGTGTCGTACGTGACGTGTAGTTCGGCTGATGGTGTCGTTCGCGACGTGTAGTGCGGCTGATGGTGTCGTACGTGACGTGTAGTGCGTGAACAGATCATGAGAAAATGGGTGGGTTGAAGAGAGTAAACTGATTGAGCGGTGTAAATGCTAATATGGGCTTAGCCGGTATATTACAAGTGATGGCTTATGATAGCTGTACTAAGTAACCAATTGTTGTTTATGGCTTGTGATAGCTGTACTAAGTAACCAATTGTTGTTTATGGCTTGTGATAGCTGTACTAAGTAACCAATTGTGGTTTATGGCATGTGATAGCTGTACTAAATAACCAAATGTTGTTTATGGCTGGTGATAGCTGTCCTAAGTAACCAATTGTTGTTTATGGCTTGTGATAGCTGTACTAAGTAACCAATTGTTGTTTATGGCTTGTGATAGCTGTACTAAGTAACCAAGTGTGGTTTATGGCATGTGATAGCTGTACTAAATAACCAAATGTTGTTTATGGCTTTTAATAGCTGTACTAAATAACCAATTGTTGTTTATGGCTTGTAATAGCTGTACTAAGTAACTAATTGTTGTTTATGGCTTGTGATAGCTGTACTAGGTAACCAATTATTGTTTATGTCTTGTGATAGCTGTACTAGGTAACTAATTGTTGTTTATGTCATGTGATAGCTGTACTAGGTAACCAATTGTTGGTTATGGCTTGTGATAGCTGTACTAGGTAACCAATTGTTGGTTATGGCTTGTGATAGCTGTATTAGGTAACTAATTGTTGGTAATGGTTTGCGATAGCTGTACTAAGTGTATATACTTAATAACCAAATATTAGTTAAGACTTGTGATAGCTCTACTGAATTACCAAGTTTAGGTTTTAACTTGTATACGAAATCAGTAAATGTGAGCCATTGATTGTGATAACTGTGAATAACCAAGGATTTGTCATTGCTTGTGATAGCTCTAACTAACTAAACGTTGGTCGGTATTGTGATAGTGTACTAAATGTCTATATGATGGTCATGACTTGTGATAGACTAAATAACTAAATGTTGGTCATGGATGATCGTAATAGCTGAACTAAATAAACAAACGTTTGTTTTGACTTGCACTAGATGTTTTTAACTAATTGCTGATCATTGTCCATGGACGAAACGCCGCCCAATCAAAAGAAACTAACGAATATCGCCAAAATGGCGTCAAGCCTGATGAAGATGTGTTGAAGCTTTGATTGTAGATCAGCAGAGCTTATGTCGTGTTGAAGGTTTATTTTGATTATTTCTACTGTTTTCTGACGACACGAGACAGGCAATATTGTATAGTGGCCCATTGACCCGCGACATCAACCATTTTATCAAATGAGCAGATTCAAAAGATTTGTGAGTTTCTGTCATGTTGTCAGACTAATGGAACGTCGAAAAGTCTGAACAAAATCCTGCCTGATACCGTTCTATGTTTTGACAATTGTTCTGCTCCGCATGGATGTTACTATGGTCAATAGACTCAATGTCATAACATGAGATCGTTCCAAAATATCGTACAGATGTAGTTAATGTCAGCGAAATCCGTACCACCACATTAGTGCAGTCAAATATTCCATTTCCATTACCCAGTTTTGTTCCGCTTCTGTACAGAAGACAAATAACTTTGGTAACGATTTAATGTTCAAAACTTTTAAGACGTAAATGCCGCGGGAGAAATCTAGTAAAAGTTGAACGAATTATTGAATTAGCATAGCTATTTTCAAGTTATTGATTAATCATTGGCCAATTTTTTATTGCTCCTGCAGACAGTAATGTTGAGCGGCGAGTCGCCATTCGTGGTTCACATCAGTTCGCTCTTCACTGAACGGGCTGCTCCCGAACAGTAGCTGTTAACACAACCATACCCGTTCAGAGCTCATTTGCATATGGATCAAATAAACAGCTATTTAAAAGAAAATATCTTAAGCGGATATCATTCAATAAATGGTATCGGCTAGTGAGGCTTTCCGAGCAAACGACACGAGGGAAAAATGTAGCGGGTGCGCAAAGGCGCTGATGAATAGAATAAGAGCCTGTGCAGCTTCTAAAACATATTATGAAGATTTCAAAGGCACATACATCAAATCAAGCCACTTTAAAATGATTCCACATTCTAGTATTTGTCCTGCATAATTGTCAGAACAATACAATCATTGCACAACGACCCTGTGATATAAAATAAGCCAACCCATGTCAGCCACGCATGTAATGTCTACGATGATGTGTACAATCAACCCGGTCGAACTGAGTTAATCAACGGATGTTCAAATCATTAAAACTTGTAGGGGATCGTTGTTATTAGCTCAAGGGAAATATTGTACCACTGCGTAGGTGGGCAAACGGACGCTTCGTTTCTCTCTCAATACGCCGTCATGATTACGTGGGTAGCAAACCAGGCGTGCTGTTTGCTAAGGTATCCATGCCACTGCTAACTGATCAGGATTCTCCGAACGCCCACTGAGGTCAATGGGTAAAATGAGGGGCTAGTTGAGCATGCTGTTCATGGAAATATAACAAAGAGGAATAATTGTTAACGTGATGTTGTTGTCTTGTGGCTGTAGAGGAGCAATTGGTTGATGGTTGTTAACGTGATGATGTCTTGTGGCCGAAGAGGAACAATTGGTTGATGGTTGTTAACGTGAGGAGGTCTTGTGGCCGTAGAGGAGCAATTGGTTGATGGTTGTTAACGTGATGATGTCTTGTGGCCGTAGAGGAACAACTGGTTGATGGCTGTTAGCGTGATGATGTCTTGTGGCCGAAAAGAAAGGAGCAACTGGTTGATGGCTGTTAGCGTGATGATGTCTTGTGGCCAAAGAGGAGCAACTGGTTGATGGTTGTTAACGTGATGATATCGTGTGGAAGATGAAGAATAATTGGTTGATGGTAGTTAACGTGATGATGTCGTGTGGCCGAAGAGGAGCAATTGGTTGATGGTTGTTAACGTGATGATGTCTTGTGGCCGAAGATGAACAATTGGTTAATGGTTGTTAGCGTGATGATGTCCTGTGGCCAAAAAGGAGCAACTGGTTGATGGCTGTTAGCGTGATAATGTCTTGTGGCCAAAGAGGAGCAACTGGTTGATGGTTGTTAACGTGATGATGTCTTGTGGAAGATGAGGAATAATTGGTTGATGGTTGTTAACGTGATGATGTCGTGTGGCCGAAGAGGAGCAATTGGTTGATGGTTGTTAACGTGATGATGTTTTGTGGCCGAAGAGGAGCAATTGGTTGATGGTTGTTAACGTGATGATGTCTTGTGGCAGAAGAGGAATAATTGGTTGATGGTTGTTAACGTGATGATGTTTTGTGGCCGAAGAGGAGCAATTGGTTGATGGTTGTTAACGTGATGATGTCTTGTTGCCGAAGAGGAACAATTGGTTGATGGTTGTTAATGTGATGATGTCCTGTGGGGAGCAACTAGTTGATGGTTGTTAACGTGATGATGTCTTGTGGCTGAATAGGAGCAACTGGTTGATGGTTGTTAACGTGATGATGTCGTGTGGCAGGAAGGAATAATTGGTTGATGGTTTTTAACGTGATGATGTCTCGTGGCCGAAGAGGAGCAATTGGTTGATGGTTGTTAACGCGATGATGTCTTGTGGCCGATGAGGAGCAACTGGTTGATGGTTGTTAACGCGATGATGTCTTGTGGCCGAAGAGGAGCAACTGGTTGATGGTTGTTAACGTGATGATGTCTTGTGGCCGAAGAGGAACAATTGGTTGATGGTTGTTAACGTGATGATGTCTTGTGGCCGAAGAGAAACAATTGGTCGATGGTTGTTAACGTGATGATGTCATGTCTTGTGTCAGAGGAAGAACAATTAGTTGATGGTTGTTAACGTGATGATGTCTTGTGGCCGAAGAGGAGCAACTGGTTGATGGTTGTTAACGTGATGATGTCTTGTGGCCGAAGAGAACAATTGGTTGATGGTTGTTAACGTGATGATGTCTTGTGGCCGAAGAGGAGCAACTGGTTGATGGTTGTTAACGTGATGATGTCTTGTGGCAGAAGAGGAATAATTGGTTGATGGTTGTTAACGTGATGATGTTTTGTGGCCAAAGAGGAGCAATTGGTTGATGGTTGTTAACGTGATGATGTCTTGTGGCCGAAGAGGAACAATTGGTTGATGTTTGTTAACGTGATGATGTCTTGTGACCGAAGAGGAGCAACTGGTTGATGGTTGTTAACGTGATGATGTCTTGTGGCCGAAGAGGAACAATTGGTTGATGGTTGTTAATGTGATGATGTCTTGTGGGGAGCAACTGGTTGATGGTTGTTAACGTGATGATGTCTTGTGGCCGAAGAGGAGCAACTGGTTGATGGTTGTTAACGTGATGATGTCTTGTGGCCGAAGAGGAACAATTGGTTGATGGTTGTTAACGTGATGATGTCTTGTGGCCGAAGAGAAACAATTGGTTGATGGTTGTTAACGTGATGATGTCTTGTGTCAGAAGAGGAACAATTAGTTGATAGTTGTTAACGTGATGATGGCTTGTGGCCGAAGAAGAACAATTGGTTGATGGTTGTTAACGGGATGATGTCTTGTGGCCGAATAGGATCAATTCGTTGATGGCGGTTAACGTGATGATGTATTGCGGCCGAAGAAGCAATTGGTTGAAGGTTGTTAACGTGATGATGTCTTGCGGCCGAAGAGGAGCAATTGGTTGAAGGTTGTTAACGTGATGACGCCATGTGGCCGAAAAGGTGAAGTTCATTGGAGGCTGTTAACCTGATGATGTCCTTTGGCCGACAGTTTGTGAGACGTTGTGAAGTGCTCGTTTACAGAAGGGCAAAAAGTCGTCAAGAGAAGTCACATTTTAAATGTGTAAAAGATGAACATTAAACGCTCTAGTAAAATGTTTTACACGAATATATTGGTCATTAAGGAACGATGATTTGTTTTGAAAGGAAGGTTCATTAGACAGGAAGCAAAACTATAGCAATGTGGCTAATTTTAAATATTTCACGTCAAAAATGCCATTTTGTCTCAATAATAGCAGAAAATATTGCATGCACTGTACCTTTCGTTAATAGGAGTGCATGCCTTCGGGTGATGCTGTTAATTTAAGGAAATATTGCATTATGTTGAAAGTCGTTAGTGTTAACTGTTTTGAAACGATTGGAATAATTTTATTTGGAAGCACTTGTCAAGTCAATTGCAAACAATGGTCAAGTTCGTCGAAGTACCTTCGCTCAAGAAACATTCGTGTGCCATTGCTTTCAACCTCCCCAGAGTCTCATTTATAGGTCAACTGTGATATTTTTTAGCAGTGTAAATTATAAATTATACATGGTCGTAACAACTTATTTAGACTGGATGAAAAGAACGTCGCAGATAATATAATTGTATCTATCGGTGACATAAGAGTTGGGATTTGTTTTTGCGCGTCAGTTTTCGGATAAATGGTTTGCCCACAAAAGTAGCAGAGTTCAGGGTTGTTGATGATATTTCGCCCTAGCTCTTCCTGCAGTGGAGGAGTCACGACATGTTGGGATTATGACATTCTGATTGAGCCTACCGAGTGCAATGGCTGGGCACGATGTCATGACGTGCTCGACTGTATCGGGCGAACCCCAGCACCGCGGGCACTAATCGGAAAGGGCGTTTCCCAATCGATGTTGAAATGACTTAAGGCCATGTAGTGCCCCGAACCTTAACCTTGACATTGGGCAGCTCAAGCTCCTCCGTGTAAATTTTCGGTAGATGACTCTTTAGTCCGACAGTGAAAGAGCTGTGAAGTAATTGGCTCAATAGTCAGCCAGTGCAAGAGCTGTGAAGTAAGTGTAAATCTGTTTATTCATAGATGTATTGTCTGTAAGTTGGGGAATGTTGGTGTAAATAGAAAGACAGTGTGATGTCGGTGTGTTATGTATGTTTTGGTGAATTTGAAGTGGGTTCAATAGGGGAAGGTTGGGATAAGCTAGGTCCACAATCTTGTTGAAGAAATGTGTTCCCCTCTCATCATGATTATGTTTGAAAGGGAGGACCTTGGCTTCCTCATGCTGGCCTGAGAATCAGTGTGTACAGCCCTTGGCGATGCGCCAGGCATTCTTCTGTATCCTTTAAAAGCAGTTTATCTGTAGGGGAGGGTCAAGCAGTGTTTGTGCAAGAAATGATGGGTCAGAGGAATTGTTTGAATAGTGCTGGGGCCGGTGGCTACATGGCTTACGCCGCCGGTCAAGGAGCCTCTGTCGGAATCTGCGAGGGGGCAGGACGCAGAGAGAAGTCGCCCAGGAGGTGAGGGGTGCCGGGTGTTGGTGAGAGAGGGAGGATGCTGTCACTAATGCCTGTATTCATGTTATGGGTGGGATGGGAGGTAATGCATTTCCACCCGTGTGGTACATTTCGATTGTTGTGGACACCAAAGCATTGTTTTGTGTAGTTTGTTCCACATCAACACTGCATCACGTCAACGTTGCGCATGTAGGGGCGGCCGAAAGTGGGACACGGGAGGGGTGTAGCGTTGGGGCCAGGATTGGATTCTATGTCACCTGCATGGGACATAGAATTTCGTTTACTTTCCCATCGGATAAATAGAGAATATGTTTTGCGGCTCTGGTGTCAGTTGCATGTTTTGTCGGTGGGCCAGGAGCCAGGAAAGCGCACAGGCTGCGTCCGCGTCGAGGCAGTCAACGGAACAGGAATAAATGCACTCTTTCGAGATTAGTGCCAGATGTTTATTTCCTCATGGATATCTTTTTAATCATTTGATAGCAATGTCAATATTTATCTTGACAGACACACTATGGCGAAAACTTGGATCGAGTTTTGCTGCATGAAACAAAATCATTTACTGGGTGTGTTCAGTAGTTGCTAAAATAACAGGGGATTTATAGGACGGAAATTTATGCATACGCGACCCATTGTTTCCAAATCTTTAGTGTCTACGATGATCATGTTTTATGAAATACAATATGATACACTAGAAATATTGCCCATGCCATGTTTACTTCATTGAGTTTCTTAGGTGACACTTCATCAAGTCATTAGACATATACTTTTGTTCCGTTTGAGATTCCTTCTGTAGACAACAAAAAAGTGAATGGAACAAAAAGAATGAGATGAAAGCAACGTCAACACGTTTTGCAAGTCAAACTCTGAAGAGCTTTTCTCGAATGATCCTAGCGACGAAGAAGAAACATCGTTTGCATTTTTCTGTCAGAAACGTATTTTGTCGGTAGTCTGTTTGCACGAACGAAGTCCGGATTATGATGAGTCTTTTGCCTAGGCTTTCTACAGGAAGCTGTGCTTGATCTAACTCGCAAAATGGCATCTGACAAGGAAAGTTAGAAAGAAAATAATATTCAAACATTTCACGTGGAGCATAAGATAAAAATATAACGGAATATTATTTGAGACTTTTGTTGTGTTTCTGCAATCGTATAATTTTATATAATCGTGCTAGCTTAGACAACGTAGTGTTGTTTGTAGTCGTTTATGTTATATCGTGTCATTTTATACAACGTAGGGCAAGTTTTAGATACCCCTGCAATACACATAGTATAGAGCAGTATTATACTCCAGCATTCCCTGCGTCAGGTCTACGCGGAAAACCAAAATTAAATGAACAAAATACACGCAGTAATGTATTAAATTACACGCATGTTTGTAAATAAAAAAAAACGTCAAGGTTCACGAAGT
>SDVV010015351.1:0-14551 GCA_016164225.1 Gammarus roeselii | reverse complement strand
AAAATATATATATATATATAACGGTATTTAGGAGATAAATTTATTGAATCTCTATCATTTTACTGTCAATAGTCAATCAGAATCAGTGCGGCCATAATGAACCGCCACCAGAGCTGCTGCCCGCAAGAAATATACAAATATTTCACAGTGAGTAGAGATGTTTAACAGTCCAAAACAAGAAGGATGAAGGACAGGACAGTCTGTTCTTCCCGTTAAGTTACCCCGAGCATTATCCAATTGTCAATAAGGAGTACCACAATGTGAGGCTACGATTGTGAGTGGGCTCTGGAAGACGGAAGACCGAAGCCGCTGAATGGTTTGCTGCAGCGGCAGTCGGGAGAGCAAGTCTGCTGAGTTAGAAGGGGAATAATCTCTTATTAAATGTTTCTTACGAATTCAAGAAAACCCTTATAGATATGATCTACCCAAATCATAACTACCGGACACAAGCACCGGTGTGCTTCGAAAACTGATGTTACCTTTACGAGGCCTTGATGAGGCAGAGTGGTCCCTTGACTGGCCGGGAAACGCGGCTCAAGGACTGGTTGAATCTCATGATCCATAGCCTATAATAATCGTACTTCCTGCCAACTACTCCAGTTGTTATTTTCTTGCGCTACAAGACTGCCTCAGTTTAACTATGAAAGGCCAAAATATTGGATAGAAGTGATGTTGGCCTTTTTATGATACTTAGGAATGAGGGCGACCTTTTATTTAAAGATTGGAGTTTGTGATCTGCAGTGTCGGGGGCTGCTACAGGTGGTTGCGCCAGTCCGGTCCCCTAAGGCGTGCGTGCAGCCAAGTGGGCAGTGGCGGTGCACGTGAGCACTGCTGGTGTTACATCTTCATCAATCAAACACATGGCATCAGATGAGTTGGTCATGCACATTCGTTACTGTGATTACAAAGGTGTGCACCGACCAAGAATGGATTGATTGAATTATATGAAGCCCATTCTACTGTCCGAAACATTTCGACCATAAGAGCGATGATTTGTAACACAAATCAGTCGTCACTGAGCGGCTTGTGTCTTCTGACTGCCGAGTATACATGCCATGTGTCATTGGAGCAACGCACTTAAAACACAAATCACAATCTTAGAGGAATCAAAACCGGACAACCTCACAAAAACTGTAATTAATCTAACCAACCTTGCGGGTGATGAGGTTGCTTAGTACTCAATATTTGTAGCCAAGAAAAATGTTCACTCTAGTAGTCTTGCACCAACCCACCCTTGGAATCCACGGTTGAAACAACAAAATATTGCAGCGAAGCGAAACGAGCATGTGGAAACAAACTTGCAGTGTTCCAAAAGGTATTCTCCATTGCCCTAAGACAGTGATACATCCATATTTGATGAAGAGATGCCTCTGCAACCATCCAAAAGTGACACCATCTACCCTAAAATAAAAACAAATGACTAGGATTTAAGAATTTTAAGGATTTAAAATTTATTTATGTATAATGACGTGTTGACAAGATGACAGAAATATCAGAATTCACAGATGATACGTACCAAGTCTTTGTCAGCGTGAGCTGTTCTGAAGACAACATTTGCTATCTAGGTGAATTTAATATTAACTTAAAACTAGGGTTCAGGAGTAAGGACCAACCGACGGACATTGTTGGAGGACATCCTCTTCTCTCCACTTTTTAATGTCGAGACAGATGCAAGCATTGCTTGGACCAATAATTCTAAGAAAAATAAGCAGAGTAAGTCTGATCACCCACGTTTACTTTATCATGACTATTTACTGTTTCAACTGTCATTTACTTAGCTTGGGAGCAGAAAATGTCCGACATGAGGTTGTCTATTACATTACTCACACATTGTTTGGCGTACGATGGCACCAATTTGATACTAACAACAAAGTTAGCATGACATTAACATATGCACACGGGTAAGAAATATTTCAATGAGTCATAATCGATAGGTACACGAAATGGACGGATTTCTACATGAACAAGATAATTGGAAATTCGGGCATGTGAGGCGAGAGAAATATAAATATATATAGAATGAAAGCATCTATACATAAAATGTTGAAAGTAAAATAGTTGACACGGTAAATTGCATAACAGAAGTAAATTACAATTCAAGAGCTTATGCACGAACAAGTTCAAAAATGTATAATTTTAGTTTACGTTTATACGTAGCAATACTTCTGCCAGTCATCATATCTATGGTAATCGAATTCCAGGTTTTAGCAGCTCTGTATTTTAAAAATAGTTGGGACTGTTTTGACGAATTTTGGGGAATTTTCAAATCCGCATTGTTGCGAAGATCATACATAGGATTATTTCTAATGAAAAAACTGGTATCAATGTATGTTAAATGATTCAAAGCTTTGTAGACAAACACTGCAGTGGAAAAGTGAACGATTTGACACAGTGGGAGAATGTTCCATTGACAAAATAAAGGTAAAGTGTGGTCACTTCTGATAGCATGTGATAGTGTTCTGATGACACGCTTTTGACTATGAACGATAGGTCTTGAGTTTGTTTTGTAGGTAGACGCATACACGTTTACACAATACGTCAGAAAAGGATGAATAAGGCTACAGTACAAAAGACTAATTTCCAATTTCAAATTTTGTATAGGATGCCACAAGATTTTGATAATTTCCCTTCAACAAATGAGACGTGATCTTTCCAGTTAACACCGAGAAACTTTGTTTAACATATGCCACCTGTTGACCGTTCAATTCGACATGTGTGTTAGGAATGGGTATCATCCTCCTGGAAAATATCATGACCTGCGTCTTGTCAACATTTAGCGTCAGCTTGTTGGATGTGAACCAATTTGAAATGTGAACCAATTGATTATTCATATTAGTAATAATATCATTGAGTTTTTTCCCGGTCGAAAAAACTGTAGTATCATCTGCAAAAAGTATAAAGGATAACCTGTGCTAGTGTTTACAATGTCAATAATATATCTAAGGAAGAGCAAAGGTTCCAGGATCGACCCTTGCTGAATTCCTATATTTACCGTACTGGCAGATGATAATTGTTCATTCCAAGTCACTAGGGGTTTTCTATCAAGTAGATAACTTCTTATCCAACTCTAATCAATGGAACTAACTCCATAATGCTGTAATTTTGCAACTAAAATCTCATGATTCACGCAATCAAAATCTTTGCTAAGATCCATAAAAGTTGCAACGGTGACTTTACCACTGTCAAACCCATCAACAACGTCTCCAGCAAATTTTAATAGAGCATGTTCTGTATTCCTGAAAGCTTGAAAGCCAAATTGTTTTGGCTAAGTAGGTTATTTGAGACAAAATGAGTATATAGTCTAGCATAAAATATTTTTTCATAAGCTTTACTTAAGACGGGCAGGACTGATATTGGGCGAATATTTTTTATGTCTGTTTTGCTTTGTATTTTTATATATTGGACTAATTTTAGCGATTTTGAGAGCATCAGGAAAAACTCCTTGCATGAGAGACTTATTGATAAGTTGGGTCATGGGAGCTACAATAGTCCCATATATAGCTTTAATTACATTGGTTGGGATGCTATCCCAGCCAGTGCTGCAACTATTTTTGGATCATTAATGATTGATTTAACTTCGTTTGGGTCAAAGATTGGCTGTTCAGGAATAGCATTCTCTAAATAATGTTCATAAGGGATGTTGTTGCTAATAATTGATTCACTTATAGTATTGGGAATACTATTGAAGTAATTATTGAAGGCATTTGAAATCGTTTGAGGATCAGTGATGACTTCATCATCAATAATAATTGAATCCGAATTACTTTGTTTGTTTTTTCCTAGAAGTTTTTTTATGATTTTCCAGACTTTTTTGATATTTCCTTATGAGGTCTCTATCAAATTTTGGATTAAATTTTCACGAGCAATATTTGTCAGTTTAGTGAACGCATTTTTGTATCGTTTAAATTCATCTCTGCGAGAGATGGGATGCCTTTTGTATCTAGGGTACAGTCTGCCCCTCTTTTTTTGTGAGGCAAGTAAGCCAGGTGTCATCCACGGATTCTTAGCTTGTTTGTAGCTGTGCTCTTTAGTTGTAAGATGAAAATGCACCTCGAAAACTTCAATTAATATACTATAGAACTGCGTGAGAGCATCGTTTGAATTTACTGTGGATAGTATCTCATTAAAGACATGCGCTCCCAGCGCCTCTTTAAAGCTTTGAATGTAACGGTCGCTATATTTACGATAGGTAATTATAGTCGGATGACTGGGTTCGTGAGAATTTGGATTGTGAACGAAAATTGGGTAATGGTCGGAGACATCGGAAAAGATCACAGCTGCACGTGGTACACTATTAACATTGTTGGCGAAAATGTTATCTATTAATGTTGCGGATCTAACAGCTGTACGCATTGGTTTAGTAATTAATGGGTACAAACCATGGGAGAGGAAATTATTACAATAGTCAGCAACTAAATTCGATCTATGTACTGCAGCAGATTTACATTGAAATCACCCATAATATATACTTTATTATGGGCTACGTCAATGCCACCGATAATTTCATTAATTTCCAGCGAGAAACTTTCTACCGATATTTTGAAGGCTCTATGCTAAACCAAACCTATTGTAATAACTTCGTTATCACAATAAATGCCGCCAAAAACTCTCAATTCGTGGCCTGACGAAAGAGAGTTCATGTCTCGGTATAACAGTTAGCCTTATTACTCATATTATTGTTTGTATTCAAATTGTAACCTGATGAATTATATAAGTCCTGTAATTCATTTGTCAATTTGGTTTCACAGAGCCCTAGCACAGTAGGTGCAAAATGGTCTGTTATATTGATTTGAAGGCTAAGAAAGTTCTCTCCAAAACGTAAAACATTAATGCCATGCAAGTGAAATTATTTCTTAATGAAATTGTATGGCGAGGGAGCTCATCACCAGGAATTATTTGACACTCCGGAATGTTCATTCTCATTTGCAAATCTGGATCAATTCTGTGGAGAACATGTTTGAAATTATTTTCAATTTCATGCATAGCACGATAAAAGAAATCAATATTGTTTACTTGTTCCTCCATTTGACTAGAGTCACAAACTGTTCAGACTGGGAGCAGCGACCATCCCACGACAACCATGACATTAAATAACCGTCCCAACCTAAATTGTATCTTGATTAAACATATAAATGCTTGAGCTTATGAACGAATAAGGATCTGCTAAAAGTGATAGTGAAGGAGGACTCAATCTACATTTAATGCTTGACTGAAACATAGCTGGAAACTGATATTAGCAGTACCTTCAACCAGAGTGAAGGTTTCAATGTTTATAGGAAAGATAGAGAAAGAAAAGGAGGTCAAACCGTAATTTATTTGCGAGAAGAATATACCTCTTCTCAAGTAATGCTTAACGGCATTAATGAAATGGATGAACATTTGGTAAACATCAGGTACGAAAAAACAGATCGTTGGTCATTGTTTCACTTAACAGATCATCCAAAGTAAGTGTACACACTTTTACGTATATCGACGAAAGATTTCAAGAAGCCATCAGCTTGGGAAGGACGCTGTACATTTGTGAGACTTCATTGATTATCAATTGCAATTGGAATATAACGTATGAAATCGGTTTTATCAGCTCATAAAAAGTGCAACAAAAATTACTCCCGAATTCCAAACTGTACTAGATCTGCTCATAAGCAACAATCCGTCTTCCATTGTTACCACAGATGTGGAGCCTAATTCCTCCACATCTGTGGTAACAATGGAAAAAAAACTGTCATACAAAAAGAAATTACAGCCCAGATAGCTTCAGAACACAACTAGTGACAAACGTTGAGATGATAAAAACAATACATTGCACAGATACCGTCACAGTGCAAGCCCAAATACTCGCAGATTATCTCCTCATGTGTCTGAACGCTGTGGCGCCAACGAAAACAAAACAATGAAATGCATGCCGGTGAAATGGATTACAGAAAAACTGCAAAATTAAATTCAAACGCAAAGAAAAATGAGGTGTCACTTGGTTAGAATTATATCGAATTCAAAATCGAAGAGTCAAACGAGAAGTTAGAATGGCTAAAGTTAGATATCATCACAAAGAACTAGAACAGTGCAGCAACAATCATGAAGAAACGTGGAGTGCCAGAAACTTGATAACGCCACTCTGTCAAGTCCGACCGCAGTTGCCTCTGGGGTCCCTCAAGGTTCGATACTTGGCCCATTGTTTTTCGATGTTTTTGTAAATGACTTTGACTGTAACTTACCAAAAAATCAAGCAAAATTGCTCATGTGCGCCGACGATGTCCAAATATTGTTTCCACGTAAACCGTCAGATCTGAATACATTAAAAGACGACGCTGAGACAGCCATACGTAACTTAAAATCTTGGTATGATAAAAATGGACTCAAACTCTACTCAGATAAAACAAAATGCCTCGTGTTCGCCACAAACTCTTAAGAAAAGCAGTTCCAATGAATTCCTCTGGTAGGATAAGAAAATTTGACATACCTGTTGCAAATAATTAAATAAGTATGTGAGTATGGTTTGATCCCGATCTTTCATTCAAACATCACGTAACTACTCTATGTTCCAAATTGAACGGAACACTTTTGTTACTAAACTCTGCAAAAAAATAATTGGATTGCCAATCAAGATTGCTAATTGTCCAAGCTTTAGTATTTTCTTGCATCAAATAGTCTTCTAATCTGGTGGAAATGCACAAAAAAAAGTAGTGCAACGTTGTATAAGCTTTGAGGCAAGAATAACATGCGATGGTAACCACAGAAAACGAGACCACGTAACTCTTCTCCTCGAAAAATCGCAGTGTCTCAATATCGATACCAAACTGGCACTCCATGAGTCGATCAGAATTCATAGAGATCTTCTAAGAAAAACATTCACCCGACAGCCAAAGGCACATACATTCTCGAGGTGAAAAGAACAATCGATTCACAAGAAATTATGATACTCTGCATGTTGATCACAGGAAAACAGTAACTGCCTGAAGAGCTTTTCCGATCACTGGATCAAAATTCTGGAATAACCTTCCAACAAACCTCAAAAATTTTCAAATCTAACCCGTCCCTTCAAGAACATGCTTAATAAACATCTATTGACCGATCAATTTAAACCCGTACCTTTGCATACATATTTAAGATAAATACAATATACCAGTTACCAGAAATGTATTCTCTTCTTGAACATGTCCGCAAATATCACCAACATAACACTTAATATTGAGCCGCCATCTAATCGCTTATACTCTGACGATACATATGTTATCTATGTTCCTACTGACTACAATTATCTGCCAATTACCCAAGGAGTTAACTTGCGTCTTGTCTATTTCTATGTTTCGAATGTTTCAATCGTTTTAGTATAACTAAATTACGAGCTCAGTCTTTTCGAGGAACGATAGGCAGCTTCCAGCTTATACAGGTTAACTCGATGTGAATATAATTAATTGAATTATTTCTACCAATCACCGTACTATTTTAGATGATACAATCATTGTCACATAAACTTATATTGTGCATTACCTTCCATAGCTGTAGCATATTCATTCCACTTTTGTGATCCAATAATGAATTATTTTGATTGCCAATTATTTAATCATTTCCCAGCGGTCATGAAGAGTAGATATTCAGTGTTGTGTAAACACTTTAGGTATCATTTTTGTAGTCAAGTCACCCCTTCTTTATTCATATATTTTTAGAGCTATTTGTACAGTGTGTTACTGCGATATATTAGTTTCCCAACCCCATGTTCTCAGGATTTCCTACCCCAAGATATTCACGATTTCCCCAGCCCTATTTATTCGTAAGTGTCCTAACCCCATGTATTCGAAAATTCCCCACCCCATGCAATTATGATTGTCCAACCTCATTTATTATTGATTTCTCAACACAAGCCAATCGTGACTCTCACCTCAAAATAGACGTTATCTGTTGATCATTGATTATAATATTGTAATTTATAATTTGTTGCATAAAATAAGAATCGGCGGCCTACTAGCGATAGGCTGCAAGGAATTCAATTGAACTCTCGTTTCAGTCCATTCAAATAGCGAACGTTATAATAAAGTTTAATGTGTAATATGGAATAAATGAAAAGCCCATTTCCAGACGCTGGAAATAAATGATATAAATAATAATGATCAAGTGAGACTGGAATTGTGTCTGCCATTTATTCGCTCAAAAACTCAAACTGACATTGGCACGTTGGCATAACGCACAGTACCTAAAGGATGGGTGGTCAATAATACTGTCAAACCTCCAACTATTCATCAATACATCCGTAGCAACAAACACCTTTCCTCAAATTTTCAAACATGCCATCATTAGACCGATTCACATGAAATGGGGGAAGAATGATCCCTCAAATCAAAGACCCATAACTCTCCTACCTGTAACTTCCAACGTTCTAATTATTTCACGTCAACTCCTGAACTATTTACGGGGGAAAACTTTCATTCACAACAGTCAGTATGATATTGGCGTAGGACATCTAGCGAAGACGCGACAATCAAGATCTCTGCACTCGTCTACAAAGATATTGCCTACAACTGTCTACCACTGATCGTTTTGTTGAACTTCTTTAAAACATTTGACATTGTATACCATGACACCTTGATGAAAAAACTCTCGCAACGGAACATTTAAACACTCTGGTTTGAAAGCTACCTAAGTAACCTGGTACCAGTCCGATATGATAAACAGAGACATTATATCTTCTATGAAACCTGTAAATTTCGGTGTACCACAGGGA
Source organism: Gammarus roeselii (assembly GCA_016164225.1). Lineage (NCBI taxonomy): Eukaryota > Metazoa > Arthropoda > Malacostraca > Amphipoda > Gammaridae > Gammarus > Gammarus roeselii. The sequence goes on along the minus strand of SDVV010015351.1, from coordinate 5,835 downwards.
ACTATTCATGGACCTGTCGTTTTCCTCCTGTTTGTATATGACATTATATGTGGAAGTCCTGTTGATGGTGTTCAATGACTGTTCATTCGACCCGCTAATAAATTGGAGAAGCTGAAGGCAGATGCAAAAGCAGCATTGACCAGCATGCATAACTGGTATACCTACAACGGGTAACAATTAATGCAGATAAAACAAAGTGCAATATTCGTTGATTATAAGCAAATACATCTGTAAGCCCCGACAACTTCGTTGTTAAATGTTCGGGGGAAAAAACCCTCTGTGTAACAGTATTAAAAATCTGAGAGTTTCGTTCGTTCGATGACTTTCAAATGTTGACACACTTGATCCAAAATTGGATGGATCACTTCTGTTCCTCAATTGTATCAGAAATCAACTCGAATTAAAATCAACGCTTCTAGTAATCAACGCTCTTTTCTTCACACATTTGAATTACTATCCAACCATATGGGGGAAGTGTAGGAAGAAGTTGTTCAGTGATATTCAGCGCTGCCTGAGCTACACTGCTGAGGTCGCACACTATGAACATTTTAAGAAAAGTGATCACGTGACTACCCTACTAAACAAATTTAACAGGTTAAACATAAATGAGCGACTAGTCCTTAGTGAAGATATGCGGGCTTACAAAATTTAGAACAAGCTATCTTGACTGGACTGAGATGCAACATTTAAAACGTAGATCAGCTCACAATAAATCAACGCAAAACGGAAGTGCCATTGACACCGAATTCAGAAGAACACTGAGACAAAGGCGTTTCCAGATTCAGGCTCAAAAAAAACAATAATATACCAGCTGATGTTAAAATTCCTCGATACAATGTGTAACTCGATACAATGTTAACTCGATACAATGTTTAACTCGATACAATGTGTGGCACGATACAATGTGTAACTCGATACAATGTGCAACTCGATACAATGTGTAACTCGATACAATGTGCAACTCGATACAATGCCCAACTCGATACAATGTGTAACGATACAATGTGTAACTCGATACAATGTGCAACTCGATACAATGTGCAACTCGATACAATGTGTAACTCGATACAATGTGCAACTCGATACAATGTGCAACTCGATACAATGTGTAACTCGATACAATGTGTAACTCGATACAATGGTACCCTGCCATTTTTGTTTATTACAAACATAAAAAACTTTTCGTAGAACACTAGAATACCAAAAGACATCTAGTGAATAATAATCTTCCTTAATATTATTATTATTATTATTATTATTATTATTATTATTAGTTCTATCATTATTATTATTATTATTTTTAGTATTATTATTTTCATAATTATTATAGATATTATTACTATTCGTGTTATTTCTAATATTATTTGTATACTTATTATTATAATTTATTGAACATGCCAGGAATGTAGTCTATTAGTTTACATTGGCATATATGAATTTCAAGGACCTCATGCTTGACTATAGGACATTGGTTAAGTGGACTGTCAGCAGTTCTGTCTAACCGCCCGTTTAAATCACCAACCATTTCCATGTGAGGCAAGACAAATTGAACTCGAGCAGGTTGTTAAATGAATAAATAAATCTGTAGGAATAGCGCATTCACTTTCCTGAGATGCATTACAATTAATTCATCAAATTAATAGCCTACGCCAACATTATTCCGAATACATGCAAGACCGTCACTCAAAGATCAACGCAGTACGCCGATCCACTGCGGACTGTGAAAAATGCTGTGTGGTGGGCATACTGAAATAACTACAAGTCCAGGATGTTGCGTGTGACTGAGACCGTTGTGGTTTATTCAAAGGAGGAAAGCTACTGTTCGGCGTGTGACTGAGAGCGTTTTGTTTTATTCAAAGGAGGAATGCTACTGTTCGACGTGTGATTGAGAGCTTTGTGGTTTATTCATTGGAGGAATGCTACTGTTCGACGTGTGACTTAGAGCGTTATGGTTTATTCAAAGAAGGAATACTACTGTTCAACGTGTGACTGAGAGCGTAATGGCTTATTCAAAAGAGGAATGCTACTGTTCGACGTGTGACTGAGAGCGTTGTGGTTTATTCAAAGGAGGAATGCTACTGTTCGGCGTGTGACTGAGAGCGTTGTGCTTCATTCAAAGGAGGAATGCTACTGTTCGACGTGTGACTGAGAGCGTTGTGGTTTATCCAAAAGAGGAATGCTACTGTTCGACGTGTGACTGAGAGCGTTATGGTTCATTCAAAGGAAGAATGCTACTGTTCGACGTGTGACAGAGAGCGTTATGGTTCATTCAAAGGAAGAATGCTACTGTTCGACGTGTGACTGAGAGCGTTGTGGCTTATTCAATGGAGGAATGCTACTGTTCGACATGTGACAGAGCAAACAATAATAAAATGATGTGATATAAGTTACCGTACATTTAATTAACTATACATTGTTGGCGGGATTTGGGAGACGTTGTCAATAGATTTGTTAGGAGAGAACTTAGAGACCATGTCGCAGGTTGGTGATGGAAAACATGAACACACAAATCAGTCCACTAACAACCATGGGAGGTACTATTCGTGGTGTCATCACGTGCTGTGTGGTGTCATCACGTGCTGTGTGGTGTCATCACGTGATGGAGTAGATTGATCAGGCATTGCACCAACATCTACGAGTCTTTTTAGAATGTTGGACAGTTGTGGTGATTACATGTGTCACCTATAGTGTTATAAATGCATAAATATCACAAACAAATGGCTGTCTCTGTGAAGAGAATGACATCAGTCGTATTATAACGAACTGTGATTGGGTCAAATTAATAATATTTGACAAATCAATGAAGTTGGTTACTCTACGGTATAATAATCAAGTAAGTTGGTTACTCAACGGTATAATAATTAATGAAGTTGGTTACTCTACGGTATAATAATATTATTAATGCAGCTGGTTACGCTACGGTATAATAATTAATGAAGATGGTTACTCTACGGTATAATAATTAATGGCGTTGGTTACTTTACGGTATAATAATTAATGAAGTTGGTTACTCTACGGTATAATAATTAATGTAGTTGGTTACTCTACGGTATAATAATGAATGAAGTTGGCTACTCTACGGTATAATAATGAATGAAGTTGGTTACTCTACGGTATAATAATGAATGAAGTTGGTTACTCTACGGTATAATAATTGATGGAGTTGGTTACTGTACGGTATAATAATTAATGAAGTTGGTTACTCTACGGTATAATAAATAATGAAGTTGGTTACTCTACGGTATAATAATTAATGAAGTTGGTTACTCTACGGTGTACTAATCAAGGAGTTTATTACTCTACGGTATAATAATGAATCATGCCATCGCCATCATATTCATTGAATGCTGAACATAGACTCTAAACATCGATCATATTCGTTACTGCTAAATTATTAGCTGAATAAAAAAATATTCATGTACATATCTATTTTTGGTACTCGGAAGTAGTCGGAGAAATAGAAACTCCGAGTTATAGTCAAGTTGCGCATGTAGTGAGTCTAAACAAACTGCATTTATTGAGGAGCTATGATAGGCCTACCACCAAAATTCAATGTTCAGCTGATGCAGGGGCAGCTGTCATAGATATTTGCCTCATAAAGAGTTGTGGCAAGGCCCAAGTCATCCATTTTACTGAAATGATATCCATGACATGTCGCCCTTTGAGGGCACGTGATCCCCGGATCATCGACTGCACGACACAGGGAATGATGACCGTCTCCCATTGTAAGGGATGTGCTGTCGACATTGCACTCAGGTGGTCAACATCGATCTTAGACGGTAGATACTTCACCTACAAGCAACATTACTCTTAGACGGCAGACATTGAGTGAATAGATTGCATAGACACACCCTCTTGATGGTAGTCACTCATTTGAAGTAGCCAAGGTTCCCTTCATCACGCACTAACCGTTGAAGGAGCTGTTCCCGGCGACGGCAGAGGTCGACGTTGAAGGAGCTGTTCCCAGATACGGCAGAGATCAACGTTGAAGGAACTGTTCCCAGAGACAGCAGATGTCGACATTGAAGAAGTTGTTCCCAGAGACGGCAGAGGTCGACGTTGAAGGAGCTGTTCCCAGAGACGGCAGAGGTCGACGTTGAAGGAGCTGTTTCCAGAGACGGCAGAGGTCGACGTTGGAGGAGCTGTTCCCAGAGACGGCAGAGGTTGACGTTAAAGGAGCTGTTCCCAGAGACGGCAGAGGTTGACGTTGAAGGAGGTGCTCCCAGAGACGGCAGAGGTCGACATTGAAGGAGCTGTTACCAGAGATGGCAGAAGCCGAATGAGTTCCCTCTGTCGTTCACTACTGTGAGGTGTTCACTACTGTTCACGTTCACTACTGTGAGGTGTTCTATGTTCTCAACTTTGTATGAATTGTGGCCTTATAAAAGCAACTTCTTTGTTATCAAGGAATCCACCCATTATACAGGTAATGTTTTTTTGATCCGTGCTTCATCTATTTTATTGATCTTCATAACTCGTGCCCCTTTTTCGCTGCCGGTACCACCCCTCTATTGTAACAGGTAAACTTCTATAGTCTACGTATCATTTATTTGATAAGTTTTGATGAACTCTAGCAACAGGGTACAATATCAAGTAGCCGGTATAAATAACCCTCCACCTAATCCTTTCTTCCTTCGTTCATGTCATTATCTGCCCTTCTCCTTCTACTTAGAAAGTCTAAGAAAATGGAAACACTTGGTAATTCTGTTTATTGTGCCGCCCAGAACTGCCGGGCGACCCAAGGACGTGTGTCAGCCATCATTCTGATGGAAGAGACGCTGACGTCATATATTAGCTGGAGGGGAAGAAAGGGTTTGTGATCCGTAGGGGATAATAGGAAAGAATAAACAAACTAACGACAAAACTGAGTCTCGCTATCCAAGTAGAAAAAGGTTAAGATGTTCTCACTTTGTGCTTTCGACTGACCTCTACGAGCAGCGATGGGGAAAACATTGACCTCAACCAGCAGCAATAGGGAACACATTGACCTCTTCTAGCAGCAACAGGGAACACATCGACCTCTACGAGCAGCAATGTGCGACACATTGACCTCTACCAGTAGCAATAGGGAACACATTGACCTCTTCCAGCAGCAACAGGGAACAAATCGACCATTACGAGCAGCAATGGGTAACACATTGACCTCTACCAGCAGCAATAGGGAGCACATCGACCTCTACGAGCAGCAATGGGGAACACATTGACCTCTACGAGCAGCAATGGGGAACACATTGCCATCTACACAGTTTGCCGAGTCTCTTAGTCGTGGTCAAATGAAGGAGTTAGTCGTTCCATGTCCCTTGTATCGGGGCCCGTGGATTGAGTAGACTTCTCTATTCCAAACTATCAATAGAGCCGTTGCCAGCTAAACGGCTCTTATTTGTCCATGAGCCGGGAAGTTCAGCAGGGAAGTGTCGAATGTTTCATAGGACCTCCAAACTTCCTGGGCAACCTTGATTAATTTATTGCAACCACTGAGACGAAGTTGCCGCTGAACGTATAATTGCAGTTGGTAGTTCGGTTCAATTATCGAGTGTATATTTGTGCTCACATGCACACCAAAAAGAGTGTTCGCGTTTATTTTTAATGTAAACTTTTGTGTCTTGAATCGTGCATTACCTGTTGGTGAACAGGGAGTTTGTTTATTGACTGTTTGTTCTGTATTTGTGTTAATGCAAACGTTGAGTCAAGTTAATAGTGAATCAACCTAAAGAGATGCGTTCTTATCTGTGATAACAACCAATTTTATGCGAGGTTTCTGAACTTTGTTTCCGTCCGACTAATGTTTGTTGTAATATTCGTACCAAAACTTAAACGTATTGGGTTTGTAGATAC
>SDVV010015350.1:0-14551 GCA_016164225.1 Gammarus roeselii | reverse complement strand
GCTAAGCAAGATACATCAACCTCGTAGCAGCATCATGAAGTTTGTTGCTAAGCAAGATACATCAACCTCGTAGCAGCATCATGAAGTTTGTTGCTAAGCAAGATACATCAACCTCGTAGCAGCATCATGAAGTTTGTTGCTAAGCAAGGTACATCAACCTCGTAGCAGCATCATGAAGTTTGTCGCTAAGCAAGATACATCAACCTCGTAGCAGCATCATGAAGTTTGTTGCTAAGCAAGATACATCAACCTCGTAGCAGCATCATGAAGTTTGTTGCTAAGCAAGATACATCAACCTCGTAGCAACATCATGATGTTTGTTTCTAAGTAAGATGCACCAACCCCGTAGAAATTAATGACAATTTGATTTTTTTTTTCAAGCAGGTCAAGCAACCAAGCAAGATGCGACCATATGAATCAAGAAGCTACCATATGGAGCATGAAGCTACGATACGGAGCATGAAGCGCCCATATGAAGCAAGAAGCTACCATACAGAGCATGAAGGACCATATGGAGCAGACCATTCCTGCAGATAATTGAAGGCCAAGGATTATGCTTGCAAGGAAGCAATGCCATAATATTTCATTGATATTGAAGTCTTGACTCGGAACGTGAGAAATCAAGGATACGACGAAGTCATTTCCCTATTCACATTCAAAGTTAGTTTTTGGTATAGAAACTTTCCCGACTTACTGATTTGAAAACGTTTTTTCGAACTCCCAAATAGTTAGTTATTTGATCTGATTGCCCGCAAACTCTAACCTTCTGCTGTTCCGCTACATAAATCTTTTGAATAAATATATGTGAAAACTTGTCATTGAGATACAACGGGTACATTTCGTAGGTGCTACATTAATTTCTCTTGATTTTGTCCATTAATTTTACTTGTGCTATCTTAACTCAACACAATCAAGATATTTGGTTGTGCCTCTGAGGCTCATGAGTAGATTAAATGGGCGCATGGAATCCCGAAACGTCTGTTCAGGATTTTTTTAAATACTCTTCCTTTGTTATCCACTCACTGCAAAGAATTCAGGGAGACGAATCCTCACATGGTCAGTGTTTTCCTCGTCAAACCCGTCAGTTTAATAGCAGGGAATTACTCTCTTCTAAATTATGATAGCCCTACCATTCCCATCCAAAACACCAGATCGTCTTGGCAATGAAAGAAAGAAATACTTTCCAAAATTCAAGGCGATGCGTTTGTTCCGTCTAAAGACTGCTACGGCCAAATTGCCGGCTCCTAATTAGCCAAAAGTCCTTCATTGCCTCACAAAAGGGTTAGTATCCCAAAGCAATGAGGCAATAATAACAGGTCAAATGAGGCAAATGTAAGAGGTGCAGAATAGCGTCGTTCCGTTACGACGCTATCTGGCGCTAGTTTAGCGGCCCGTGTTGGACCGTTTACGACGAGAGCCTCGCTGGGAGGCCTATTGTGGTCGAAGACACCGGCAGGTCATTGCCAGATTATGAGGACACGTCGCTGAAAACCTTCTGTTGCAATTAACTAAACTTAATGCCACCATCACCTCCAAAACAGCACGTCATTGATCGGACTCCGCCCACTTAAATTTCCGGTCAGTCATTCAAATTGTCTCCAGTTCTAAGGGATGGAAGAAGTGATCATGGACAATTGGTGATGAGTATGATGAATAAAGAAGTGAGTGGAAAGAGACGTAGATGAAGGTTTGGTTGGGTTGTTGGTGTAAATACTGCATTTGTTGACTGAGGTATCAGAAATGATGCAGTTATGGAACGTAAAAGGGATGGGAGTGAGTCGAGAATGATTGTGAATGGATGAGGCTGAAGAGGTCATCACGAGCTCTTATCCCTTGACTGACAGATGGAAGGGAGAGAGTGGCTGGTCAATAAGTGAAAGCTGTTGGGCCTTGCTGCTGACACTTCTCTCTGAGCTCACTCATGACCAGGAGTGAGTGGACTCGCCGGACCCTTCTGCAGTGAATGTTAGGTGTGGGTGGACGTACGAGGAAGATGGGCAGAGGTGTCTTGCTATCGACTACCATCCAGCCTGGAGAAGACGGATTTGGGGCCGCTTGGAATAGGAAGCTGGCTCTGCACAGTCTAAACACGCGTTGAGTTCGTGTAGTGGTGTTCAAGGGGCCCAGTAACCACAAAAATTTAGAGTACTAGTAAATCAAAAACGATCCTCCGCTCAGCTTCTTGATGATATGGCAGCACAGTCAGGTACTGAACTGATATACGATGAGCACATTTAATGGGACGCGTAAAATTGTTCCAAATCAATTAACCGTTTCTTTGACGTTTTATTGAACGCGACTGAGCAAGGTAATAAATGTTTTTTATTTATATACTTTCACACACAGCTTCTAGTACTCTACCGGGTTACTCACAATGCACTTTGAAAACATTTGGGTAAAAAAATTCAGAATACCGCGCTGATAATTATCCAACACCCCATTGCTTAATCAAGAATATCACACCAATAACCATCCAACACCCCATTGTTTAATCAAGAATATCACACTGATAACCATCCAACATCCATTGTTTAATCAAGAATATCACACTGATAATCATCCAATACCTCATTGTTTAATCAAGATATCACACTGATAATCATCCAACACCCATTGTTTAATCAAGAATATCACACTGATAATCATCCAACACCCTCATTGCTTAATCAAGAATATCACACTGATAATCATTCAACACCCCATTGTTTAATCAAGAATATCACACTGATAATCATTCAACACCCCAGTTTTTTTTCTCAAGAATATCACACTGATAATCATCCAACACCCTAATGTTTATTCAAGAATATCAGACTGATAGTCATCCAACACCCCATTGTTTAATCAAGAATATCACACTGACAATCATCCAACACCTTATTGTTTAATCAAGAATATCACACTGTTAATCATCCAACAACCTTTTGTTCAATCAATAATATCACACTGATAATCATCCAACACCCCATTGTTTAATCAAAAATATCACACTAATAATCATCCAACACCCCCATTGTTTAATCAAGAATATCACACTGATAATCATACAACACCCCATTGTTTAATCAAAAATATCACACTGATAATCATACAACACCCCCATTGTTTAATCAAGAATATCACACTGATAATAATTCAACACCACATTGTTTAATCAAGAATATCACACGGATAATCATACAACACCCAATTATTTAATCATAAATATCACACTGGCAATCACCCAACACCCCATTGTTTAATCAAGAATATCACACTGATAATCATCCAACACCCCATTGCTTAATCAAGAATATAACACTGATGATCATCCAACACCCCATTATTTAATCATGAATATCACACTGATAATCATCCAACACCCCATTATTTAATCAAGAATATCACACTGATAATCATCCAACACCCTATTGTTTAATCATGAATATCACACTGATAATCATCCAACACCCCATTATTTAATCATGAATGTCACACTGATTATCATTTAACACCCCATTGTTTTTTCAAGAATATCACACTGATAATCATCCAACACCCTATTGTTTAATCAAGAATATCACACTGATAATCATCCAACACCCCATTGTTTTTTCAAGAATATCACACTGATAATCATCGAACACCCTATTGTTTAATCAAGAATATCACCCTGATAATCATCCAGCACCCCGTTGTTTAATCAAGAATATCACACAGATAATCATCCATCACCCCATTGTTTAATCAAGATTATCACACTGATAGAAACTACATATGGTTCGTGCACGCGTGAGCGAGCACAGACTGAAGAAAAAACATATATTCTCAAAATCACAACAGGAACTCCCGCACAAATACACTAGCACTATTATACATGACAAAATTGTGGATCGTGATGAAGAAAGCAAGGGCAGGTTCGTCATGGGCAGAAAAACTGCTCAGATTATTGAATTCGCACTTATTGTTTAAGAGGATAGGGTGGGGGAGGGCAGAGACTCCTTGGGTCCCAAAAGAGTCCGATGAATCCAGTAGGGTAACCCAAGTCCTCTGGGTTTTCCCGAGCTCCCCGGGTCCCTCGAGACCCCTCGTCTCAGCTCATCTCGGCTTGTCTCGAATCACTTCGGCCAGTCTCGACTTGCCGTGCCCAACTCTACCCGCCTAAACATGTTTCGACTGATCTCGACGCACCTCGACCAGCCCCGACGCGGCTCTCCCCCTCTGCGCTAGTAATCATGTGGACTGTTATAACAAAATTTTTCACTCAAGCATTTTAGTGTGGGAATGGGGTGGCAGAGATTCCTCGGGTCCCAAAAAAAACAGACGAACCCTGGAGGGTAGCTCAAGTCCCCCGGGTCCCCCGAGCTCCCCGGGTCACCTCGTCTCGGCTCATCTCGGATTGTCTCGAATCATTTCTGCCAGTCTCGACTCGTCGCGACCAACTCGATTCGCCTCAACATGGTTCGTCTGATCCCGACGCACCTCGACCAGCCTCGACGCGACCCTCGTCCACTGTGCCAGTAATCAGCGGACTGTAATAATTAATTGTTCTTCTACTCAAGCATTCCACATACAACATTTTTATGTGTATGGGTTTTACAGAGTGGGGAGGGGGGAGCAGGGGTCCCAGGATTAAGAGGGGCCTCAAGCGGGTCCCAAAGTTACTCAAAGGGCCCGGAAGGATTCAAGTGGGTCCCCCCAAGTCTTCCTGGTCTTCCAAGTCCCCCGGGTTCCCGAAATCCCCGGGTTCCACGAGTCCGACGGGTCCCACGAGTACCCCCCATTCTCGGGTCCCCTAGTCCTAATCAGCCTCGGTTCGTCTCGACTCATCGCCTCGCCAGTCGACTCGTCTGTACTCGCCTCAACCAGCCTCGACTCGCCTCGTCCCCTCCACGCACAGTGTCATTCATGACTTTCACTCTAAAATCAACATCAACATTATTTCACCATTTAGCCATCAAAACGCCTAGCTGTACTCGGCGCCCGGGAGAGTGCAAATTCTCCCACCGTAGGTTGGACTGGACTATCTAACACACCGCATAGTCCATCTAGGGCCCCTGCGGGAGTCTAACGATACATAATTATATAACTAATCCAAAACTTATCACCATGAAAAAAGGGTACACATAAATAACAGAGCCCACGAAATACGAACTAATACAAAACTAAAATAAAGTGTTAATGATCTATAAAATGAATTATCATCCATCCACCCTGGCCATCCTGGCCAACGTCTGATTGGTTTTGCTGACGATAGGATTTTCCTGCCTACTGAAGGTATCAACACACATGATCTTCAGTGGGCAAACCTCCACTCTGAGCTCGCTACTATAACCGTGTCCGCTTCAAGATTGAGCCCAAGTTGAGAACGTCAATAAACTGAGGTAAAGTCGCTAATTTTAGATTCGCTAACTTTGATGGATTACGAGAGTCAATGGCATCAGCATATATAACCCTCGGACGTGACGTGACTTGATTATATCCGCCGAAAAGCAGGGGATCATCAGTCATTGAGCCTAAATACTGGAAAGTAGAACTGCAGCATCTTCAGTCACAAAAAAATATCGACGCACTCGTCGTATCAAAAACACCCACATGACTACGCTACAGAAAAATAAATTCAAATTAGCAGAAAATTAAAAAAAGGTCTTGAAACGTGAAATGGAAGTTTAGGGAAATGAAATTACTGTCAGAGCGAAAATCAACCCGCTAACCTTTTTAACTATATTTGGGGAGCTAGAAACAGGCGACTAGAAACAGACGACCACAGAGCGAATGTTCTATTCAACCAATATTTATGTTCTGTACTTACGTTAGGGAATCTGGGTATCCCCAGTCCGATGGATCTCACATCGGTAAGGCGCATGGATGTCATCTGTAACGTAAGTTACAACATTTCCGGGTTCAGACAGAATTCATCCTTGAATACTGAAGGGGACAAATGAATGAAATCGCTGAGCCCCATCAAAAATTTCACCTGATCCCTCACAAATGGCACTTGCCCCCCTCAATGGAAAGAAGCCAACGTTACCACTACTTAAAATAATGGGTCAACAAGTTTCCCGGCAGATGACTGACCAATTAGTCATACCTCAGGAAGTGGTTAATTGATGGAAAATATGATTATGGATAAAATACAGAGTTCTTTGAAACCAATGGGTTGATAGGTGCCTCTCAGCACGGCTATTGGCTCAAACGTTCTTGTCTGACGAACCGGCTGCTATTATTCATAAATATATTTAAAATTACGACGCAAAATGTCTGATCCGTATCAAATGCCTTGATTGCCAAAAAGCTTAGTTATTAGAGTGCAAAAATCGGTATTCGAGGTGAGCTAGATACCTCGCCGAATAATTGGATAAAAATATGGCTCACGGATAGACGGCAGCGAAACACGCAAGCTCGGTTCAGTTCTGTTCTCCTATCTTAGGAAATATGTTTTTATATCAGTGAAGGTGCAACGTAGAGCTGACAAACTTACCTACTTCCTGGCCAAATAAATAATACGACGACAGACTTTGCGAACTCAACCTTTATAAGCTATAGAAGTGTCGAGTCGGGGGTGACACGATCGAAGAGTGGAAGATTATAAAGGGCAACGAAAACATCAACCGAAAGAGCCTATTTATTCCAGTTGAGAGTAGAGTGACCAGGAAACATGATCCAAGAATCGTTGGCAAGCTCGACAAAACTCGTAACTTTTTCACCGACAGAGATGTCAAAGAACGGAACGAACTTCCAAGAAAGTAGTAAACAGCAATGCGATCGAAATGTTTAAATCACGACTCCATAAATTCGGCCGGAATTGTTGTTTATTAGCTTCTGGGTGCAGCACGTCAATTGCACTTCATAAACAGCGTCGACAGGTTAAAAGTTGGTGTCTGCCATTGACACCATCACGGTTGGAGTAGTGCCCGGTGATGGCACTAACACGGAAAAATTGGTGCCCGGCTTTGGAACCTACTCGTTGCTAAACGGAGTCCAATAACGACACCTGTTACCTTGATTTAACGAGTAATTCAACTCCAATCATCATCGTGGGTCAGTGGTTTGCTCTTCAGGTGCTCATTCGTGTTATTTCGAGTATCATCGTTACATTCTCTTTCTCACTACAACCTTCCTCTTTCTCGATCCTTTACTACAGAAAGTACACAGATACAAGATGCTCTGTTTGATCTTCTTGCTCTCCATTTATTTTTATTTTTATAAGACAACCTTGTAAACACTTGTAAACTCAGCACAGTCTCCAATCCGATGATCCGTCAATCGGGTCAGTCTGCTAGCTGGCCAACCGTTACACAGGTCAGGCTCCGAGCCGACCCACCGTCAACCATGTCAGTCTCTGAGCCGACCTAACGTCACTCAAATCAGGAACTTAACCAACCAACTATCACTCAAAAAGGTCTCTTAGACAACCCACCGTCACAAAGTAGAAAGTAATTGATCAGTAATTTTCGAGAAGAAATAATAGCCCATTACAAATAAAAGATTGGGACAGCACAGCTTGGTTTGGTGAGCGATTGCCTTCACATTTGTCGAAGAATAATTAACATGGTTCAATGGTAGAAACTGAATCTTAGTTTTAGGAAGGTTTTGAGAATCGCGTTCCTAGTCCAACGGCTGATGAGAATTGATATTTGATTTGTAGTGTCAACACATCATGAACGAGCGTGGGACGGTCAGCGCCCAATACCAGTATGAGTAAAAAACGCACGCATTTGGAAAATATCGTGCACCTCGTAAGCACGAGTACGGTTAATGGGAAATGGTTTTCTTCATTATAGTCCTGGCGAAGGTAAGATTAGATTCGGAAAATGAACACTCACTCAAAAGAGATCGGTATTTATTTTACATTACACAAAATCATTGTGGTTAGTAATCCAGCTGCGGTGTTCATAGGATAACGATTTGCATGTTTTCGATTCAGTATTTAGGTGTATTGCTTTGTCTTAGGTCACTGTTAGGATACGCTGGAAAATAGTTAGGTTGCCATTTAAGCAATTCGCTTCTATGGGCTCACTTCTGTTTCCGAGTAAAAATTTGGTTTAGAATGTAAGCAAACATGTAACCAGGTTTGTATTCTGCTCGGTTGATGCTCATTTGTAGTACACATACTTTATAAACTTATATCTTAGGAGACATGGTTATGAATATTATATTGGTTTACTGTAGTACACATACTTTATAAACTTATATCTTAGGAGACATGGTTATGAATATTATATTGGTTTACTGTTAAAACTGAGATTATTGTTTCACTTGTCACGTAGGTATAATTTATGTGTTGATAATGATTGTCATGCGTAATTATTAAGTACCATTAAGAAGAAAATCTGTTTGTGTATTCTTCCTCTGGCGTCCATCATTTCACGAAATTATGGCATTGTAAATAAATAATACAAACAAATCTTACAGGCTGAAAATGTATATTCTACATTTTGTGAGAGATAAGTTCTGACTTGGGAATTTTCTGCCGGTATATTTGATTCTTCTTCTATGTCGCATTTCGATACATCAATACTTTTAGAGACAGCGCGTAATTGTGTATGCCTGTCTATCTTTTTGTCTGTGTCCGTCACGCTCGTCAAACAGTAGTCAAACATTAGGCAGGTAACCCCCAGGCTTACAAAACGCTGAGACCTTCGATATCATTTAGAGTACTTGGCTGTTAACAGGGTCTTCCAAATTCTCTTGATTGGGACAATACCTATTTTAGGATTACAATAATAAACGTATAATGAATACGAGTAAGGGGTGGAGTTGAACGGCTTTTCATACTTGGATTAGGATATTTAAAAATGAGGAAAGAAAACGGATACTACACTGAAAGACATTGCGTTTGTGCTTCGTTGGCAAGAGATGACGACTAATGAGGGGTCGACATCAAGATTATGGTATTATGTAGGACAAGCGGTAATAAAGTGGTCACGCTATCAAATGTCTTCTCATAGAATCAAGCAATTCATAATTACTTACTCAGTTTCCTGCCTCGTTTACCAAGAGTTCTTTGCATGAGTGATACATTTCGTCCCCCGAGGAATTCACGTCGTTACTCAAAAGGATATCCTCGAAATGTATGGGTCGTTTTCGAGAGTAGGGCCTGAGTCAACAGCTGGGCGGTAACCACGGCAAGAACGCGCGTTCAAACTGCAGGATACGTTACAAACTGTTCGGAACTTCTGCAAACTGTTAGGAAATTCTACAAACTGTTAGAAAATTCTACAAACTGTTAGGGAATTTTGCAAACTGTTAGGAAATTTTGCAAACTTATGAAGTTCTGCAAACTGTTAGGAAATGTTACAAGCTATCATGAAGTGTTACATAATGTCAGGAATTAGAGCAAGCTATCAGAAAATGTGTTACACAATACTAGAAAATGTTATTGACCGTCAGGACACGTTACAAACCATCAATAAATGTTACAATAGCCGGTGTGGTAGTGATGATATTGCTGAACAAGCATGAAATAAAAGTTGGTTGGTAATCAGCTGATCGAAAAATATAATTTTTTGCACAACGGATGTTAAACTGTTGCTTTTTAAAACGTATATACTGTTATCCTATCAACTGAAACTCAACGGGGTAGAAATTTACGAGGTTGCCTATGAGCAAACTGCAAACAGCATACAATGACATGTTCTGGACTCAGGCTGGTGTCCCAGGAAGACCGAGAGCCTGCCTAGCATTCGCAGCATTTGATGTTGACTGCCCTAGGGTACGAGCAAGAAAGGTGCATACGGATACCTTCCCGTAGGCCGCATGAAATAGTGAGCGATGTTAAGAAAGAAGGGATGGAATATTTTTGGTACAGGAAGAACCCGATATCAATATAAATAATTTGTAAATCCGATCTGCTTTTCCCATGCTGAGATTTCCCTTTATGTGTGCAGGCGTCATTCTGGCATGTGACTCTGCATATGTTAATAGATAGATGGCGCTGGACATATGGAGTTATCTATTATACTTATTTTATGCTTGTAATCAAGTAGGGAGGGGAACAGTCAAGGTTTCTACATATATGTACACACGCGCTTGAAATTAACTTGTGTACTGTGGTCGTGTATGGTACGAGTAATGCTTCCGCGTGTGCATTTTAACATACCTCTTTAGCATTGTTTCTTTGTAACCGTTATATTACCATCGAGAGCCTCAATAAAGAATGGTACTATAATTATCATTAGAAAATTGTTATTAAATGTTACAGCCAATCGATAAAAGTGACAACCTACAACGGAAAAGTGAAACTCTTAGAAAAGGTTTCAGACCATCTGGAAATGTAACGAATTCTCAGGAATTGAGACCAACTACCAGGGAACATTACAAACTATCACAAAAGATATCGAACCGTCAGCACATGTTACACATGGTCTAGAAGAATTATAGATTCGCAGAGCTATTTTTACTTCTCTACATTCCTTCTTCAACCCTGTTTCTACTCACCCCGCCAACCTCTCATGTATTTACTTACCTTCCATATTCATTTGATTAGTTATATGTAGAAAACCATAGAGGAATTGTAAATTGTTCTGCAGGCACAGTAGTTGCAGGTAAAGTACAGTAGTGCAGGTACAGTAGTTGCAGGTACAGTACAGTAGTGCAGGTACAATAGTTGCAGGTACAGTACAGTAGTGCAGGTACAGTAGCAGTACAGTAGTGCAGGTACAATAGTTGCAGGTACAGTACAGTAGTGCAGGTACAGTAGTTGCAGGTACAGTACAGTAGTGCAGGTACAATAGTTGCAGGTACAGTACAGTAGTGCAGGTACAGTAGCAGGTACAGTAGTTGCAGGTACAGTACAGTAGTGTAGGTACATTAGCAGGTACAGTAGTTGCAGGTACAGTACAGTAGTGCAGGTACAATAGCAGGAACAGTAGTTGTCCTATGGATCAAATTTGGTGAGCGAGACTCACGCTATACAGTTCGATCCCTGTATAAACACGATTACTACAGGCAAGCAGTGCATGGATTTCTAATCAAGTTTTTGCTGACAGCTGATCTATCAAACATCGATCAGATCAAACATCAGTGCGCTTTCGTGAATTCGCATCTCTTTTGCCCTTTATTGTAAGCTCCATCAGAATACTCTTCATGCTCTTTATTGCAAACTACATCTGAACACTCCTCATGCGCCAGAATGTTCTTCATGCTCTTTATTGCTAATTCCGTTGGAACACTCTTCATGCCCCACAATGCTCTTCATGCTCTTTATTGAAACTCCGTCGGAACACTCCTCATGCCCCACAATGTTCTTCATGCTCTTTATTGAAACTCCGTCGGAACACTCCTCTTGCGCCAGAATGTTCTTCGTGCTCTTTATTGAAACTCCGTCGGAACACTCCTCATGCGCCAGAATGTTCTTCATGCTCTTTATTAAAACTCCGTTGGAACACTCCACATGCGCCAGAACGTTCTTCATGCTCTTTATTGAAACTCCGTCGGAACACTCCTCATGCACCAGAACATTCTTCATGCTCTATATTGCAAACTCTGTCGGAACACTCCTCATGCGCAGAATGTTCTTCATGCTCTTTATTGAAACTCCGTCGGAAAACTCCTCATGCGTCAGAACGTTCTTCATGCTCTTTATTGCAAACTCTGTCGGAACACTCTTCATGCCCCACAATGTTCTTCATGCTCTTTATTGAAAACTCCGTCGGAACACTCCTCATGCGCCAGAATGTTCTTCATGCTCCTTATTGAAACTCCGTCGGAACACTCCTCATGCGCCAGATTGTTCTTCATGCTCTTTATTGCAAACTCCGTTGGAACACTCCTCATGCGCCAGAATGTTCTTCATGCTCCTTATTGAAACTCCGTCGGAACACTCCTCATGCGCCAGAATGTTCTTCCTGCTCTTTATTGCAAACTCCGTTGGAACACTCCTCACGCGCCAGAATGTTCTGCATGCTCTTTTTTGACGAACTCCGTCGGAACACTCCTCATGTGCCAAAATGTTCTTCATGCACTTTATGGCAAACTCCGTCGGAACACTCCTAATGCGCCAAAATGTTCTTCATGCTCTGTATGGCAAACTCCGTCGGAACACTCCTCATGTGCCAAAATGTTCTTCATGCTCTTTATGGCAAACTCCGTCGGAACACTCCTCATGTGCCAAAATGTTCTTCATGCTCTTTATGGCAAACTCCGCCGGAACACTCCTCATAACCCAGAATGCTCTTTGTGTCCTCTATTGCATCTCCCTCAGAACACCCTTCGTGCCCCTGAACCCTCTTGATGTCCCCAGAAGGTTTTTTATGCCCCCTCATTGTACTTCTCATGGAACACTAGTCATACCCTTAGAACCCTCTTTATGGCCCCAGAACGCTCTTTGTGCCCTTTATTGCAACTCCCTCGGAACACTCTTCATGCCATCAGGAGGATAGTTGTGCCTTATATTGTAACTCCCACATAATACTCTTCATGTCTTTAGAACACTCTTTAAGCCCCCATAACGCTCTTCATGCTCATTATTGCAACTCCCTCAGATTACTCTAAATACCCCAGAACGCTCATATGTTCTTTATTGCAATTACCTCAGAACACTCTTTATATTCAACCGTCTTACGTAATGTTCGTTTGATTCAAGGGGGTGCAAAGGTTATGCAGCCTAAAGAGATCTGCTACTGCAAGCTGAAGGGCTGGAAGTTTGTCGCTCAGTTCAATGTTTATTTTTAAGAGGACGAGAATGTCGTTATGTAAATGTGCTTCATTGCTTTCAACCATAGTTTACAACACTGTTTCGGCAACATAATTATAACTGCCTATCACATCTTCTGATACCAACAACGTTCCTCTTCAGTTTGTGCTCACGATTGATGAAAATGATTAACACACGATCAAAAGTATTGTTTAAAGAGGATTTATCTCAACTACTTACTCAGCCTGAGGGTGCCTTTTGGATCTTCTATCTATAGTTTCAACGAAAAATTGTGGTACAGCATCAAGATAATGTATTACGTTTGTTCATAATAATATATTCGCGCCATGGTCCATGCTTATATACAAGTTAATTCCTGTACTACCAAGTAAAAGTTTTTTCAATTATTTGTTTCGCTAGTTTTCCCGTTGATTTTGAAAATATTGTTCAACGTTTTCTTCTGAACTGCATATGCAGGATTTGGCTTTACTAACATGTTGTCACATGAACACCAACAGGTCATTTGAGTTCAGTGTAAACTTAATCGTAAGTTCTATAAAATATATATTTGTGTTTTTGGTAACGTAATACAACGTTTAGCCAGTATCCATGGAATGATAATCAAACTCTTATTTATATCATTACTGAATCATCAGGGTATTCCTCACAATGATGCTGTCGGCCGCGGCAGTACATTTGGGAGGCCTACAGTGTGAGGTCAATGTAAGGCAGATCAAGCAGCCTTTGGAGATCAGAAAAGAGGAGATCCTGAGGCGCTAACCTGGTAATTAGGCTGGCAGAAAACTCCCGAGTGGAAGGAATGAACGAGATAACCATGATTTAAAAAAAATCAGGTTGTTGACTGATTATTCATATCAATATTTTTGTCGATGTATTTTTTTTTACACAAAAGTTATGGAGATTGGTATATTTTACTGTTCGACTGATAATATACACCTTTTCCTACTTATCTTTCAGATTTATAATTGAAATGGGAATTATCGAATTTTTCTCCGTACAAATCTTGGTCCTAAAAGTCAGCATCCTATTTATGCTAGGCTGGCTTGAACGCATTTTCCAGTTACATGCGCAAACTCGTAGTTTTTTTCGAGCCGATATCAGATGTCATTATTTATATATCACACGGATATACAAAGATGTAATCTGATACATTTGATATGCGTAAAAATATTTGAACAAATGAGAAACTAAGGTGATTTGATTCTGATCAAATCAACAAACCGTACACTAGACCTCATGTTCGTTTACGACAAGTTTCCTATCCCGTCTCGTATCCGGACATTAGTTTGCGACCAAGTCGGAGTGCAAGTCCAAGTTTCTCTGCTTCCTGACAGCAGATGCCTGTCATCGTCGCCGCCAACTTAGCAGGAAGTGTTTAACTTGCATCAGCTTTACGGAGAGCGATGAACGTTGCAGAACGTGACTCAAGGCCGTGCACTGCACGGGGCAAACCGGGACAATAGGGCGAAATATATGTACGAATAAGGTGAGCATCACAAAACAGATTCAATTTGAAAACAAATTGAGTGCGCTGTGCACACGAAAAAATACACTCGTCGTTTTGAATAGTTTATGCTAGTCACCAGGTTGTCCCAAAACCGACTAGGCAAAATGAGGCAATTTGGCTAGTGTTCTGTCGAAGCTAGTCAAAATGACTAGTCTCCATACGGCAGCTGCAGCTGTTGTCGTTGCTGTTGTGGTGGCTGCCACAGCTGCCCCGGCTGCCCTTGCTCCCGCAGCGGCCGCTGCTACCGCTGATGCCGCCGCTGCCGCTGCTGCTGCCGCAAATGCCGCTGTTGTCGCTGCTGCTGCCGTCGTTGCCACTGATGCTGCCACTGATGCTGCTATTCATGCTGCCGCTGCTGCCGCTGCTGCCGCTGCTGCCGCTGCTACCGCTGCTACCGCTGCTACCGC
>SDVV010015349.1:0-14551 GCA_016164225.1 Gammarus roeselii | reverse complement strand
CCGGCTATGTCCTGTAACGCATGAGAGTGGCTCTGACGGCAGTGACCGTGGTGAGGTCGCTGCCAGCATCATCCTGTAACGCATGAGAGTGGCTCTGACGGCAGTGACCGTGGTGAGGTCACTGCCGGCTATGTCCTGTAACGCATGAGAGTGGCTGTGACGGCAGTGACCGTGGTGAGGTCACTGCCAGCATCATCCTGTAACGCATGAGAGTGGCTCTGACGGCAGTGACCGTGGTGAGTTCACTGCCGGCTATGTCCTGTAACGCATGAGAGTGGCTCTGACGGCAGTGACCGTGGTGGGGTCACTGCCGGCTATGTCCTGTAACGCATGAGAGTGGCTCTGACGGCAGTGACCGCGGTGAGGTCACTGCCAGCGTCATCCTGTAACACCGAGCGCTGATTGCTCGGGCGCTGATTGGTATTTGTTGGTATAAGAGAACTGAAGAGGCGCTGATGGAGAGCTGTAATAGTCGTGTTGTGGTGTAACTGGTTTAGTTTGGTGTGCAGTGGCATTGGTGACAGGTGGAGCGAATGGATGGGATGCACGGGGCTTAGTGAGGTTTGGTTTGGTGTACAGCGGCTTGGTCTAAAGGCAGAGGATTATGAGACGCATTAAGATGGAGGGGCGGCTTACATGTCGTGTGTGCAAATACGGAGTGATGTGTCATAGATGATGAGCTTGTTAGCTGGCGCTGAATTGAGGGAAGATAAGCGCCCTGCGTGTGTGTGTTTGTCCTGAAATGCTTTTCCAAGCCAGCTGCTACTGTGTGTTGGGTCGTAGTACCTGAAGCAGCGACGGTTGCTGTCTTGGTGGTGAGGTAAGCGGGTCTTCTGGGCAGGGTAGGGGGGGTGCGCAGGGTGACGGGTGTTGTGCACGGTGTCAGTTGGTCATGAGTGTATGTAGTCCGCTATCTTGTGACCAGTTAACGGTAGAAAAGGCGTAGGCCGTGCCAGTTTGTAATAGGCCGACTCGTGATTGTGTGTCGGCAAAAGAGGGAGACGGAGGTGTGGCAGCGGAAAGCAAAGAAAGGGATGGCATGCAAATGACCGTATATTGTGGTCACTGTGATAGTAGTGGTCTGGCAGTAGCTCAACCCAGTGAGGAATATAACCCGCTACAATGTTGAGAAGTTAGACCGTTTCCCTTCTATTGAGACTTGGACTATTTGGGAGAAACAATTCCGCGTCGCGAGTTTTAGTGAGTTTGTTCCTTAGTTGACCGGTTGGAATAACACGGAGTTTCATGGAGTAACATAGGCTCATGAAATGATGTCTTTGTTAGATTGATTCGAGTTTGGTGGATTCGACCATTTATATCCTTGCAAAACTATTCATTTTGAAGATTGTGTTGGCCATTTTTGCTAAGTCATCACGCTCGTCACGGTGTTTTTAGCAGTGCATTAGAGACAACTCCATTATTTTTTTGGATAGTACATTTCCTTGTGAGGTCATCCGGTTGTATATTTGCTATGAAGTCATCGCCTATAATGATTGTAACAGAAGGTTCCGTAGTTTCTCCCAGAACGCTGTTGGCATTGTGCACAGCGACGGTTGGCTGTGTTGTTGGATGGGTCTCGCTCGCTGTTACGGTAGCCATGCAGTGGGTGACTGGTAGGCCATGGGAGGCAGGGCTGGAGATGTGGGGGTTCGCTAGTGGCTGGAGGGGGGCTGCTAGGGGTTCATTTAGGGGGGAGTGGAGGGATAGAGAGAGCAAGTTTTTAGTTATGGGGGGGGTTACAGCTGGAGCTACTACTAAGATGTCAATGACTGCTAGATTTTTGTGTGTCACAGGAAACTGTGGAGTTTTAAAGCGTTTGATCAAATATTTTTCGGCTTTCTTGGGAAATTCTTGTTTCGTCACGATGAACGATTTACGTCACTTCTGAAGCAAGCGCAGTTTGTGCTATCACCCTTGCTACACTTACAGCAGGGCTTTTGGTGGGAGTTGGGTTTAGATGCAATAGTAAGGCGGGTTGCAGTGTATTTTAAATATAATTATGTGTAGTTGATTGTGGTGCAAGACAGTTGAATATATTGCTAATGATAATCTTATTCTCTTTGATGAATAATTTATGCACAGTACCGAATAACACGTCACGTGAGCCTATTGTGTACAACAAATAAATGACGACAAAAAAATGCGTTGGAAGTAGTCGTTAGAGAAGAAAGATAGGTGGAAATTCAAAATTCAAAAAGCCGAGACTTTTTTAACGTTCGATTCTACAACAAACGGCTACGATTTCTGTAATCGGTAAAAAATAATTGAAATCAGGTACAGTGTTTTTTTAATGACCCTTGTACCCTTAGGACAATAATATACCTATGAATGTTTATAAATTGTATGAATCATTATGCGAGTGTATGAGTCATAATAATTTGTCACATAGCTATGATCAAATTGCCTGCTATAGATTATAGGTGCTTTCAAAAAGCATCATCTTTTCAGATGGCTGCAGCGACTACGCCACCGCGGGAAGCTGACGCTCATGTTCGCTGTATCTAAACCACAAAACAATTCCAACCCCACAGCAGCAGCTGGATCAGGCAACGTGACGTTATTCACAAATCTCAAGTATGTGAGTAAGGTGAGTATGAGATGAAGCAACAAATTTGAAAAATGAGCTGACTTGTCACCCGCTCAGCGCTGTATTCCTCTGCGCGTGGGGTAGGCTTTAATTAAATTTTCCTCTTGAACTTAACTTACACCAAATGATAATACACCAAGCTCCATGCATGAAAAAAATTATACACTCCAATTTTATCTCATGTTTAATGGATAAACATAGTGTATGCCGAATCTAAGAAATGGCAAAAATATGTAATTTCTCTTATTCTTACTTAAGTAGGTATACCTCCAGATAGATCACTGCTGAGTTAGCAGAAGACGATCGAGCTGGCATTTTCGTTTTCGTGAATATAGCAAATATTAAAATATACAGATTTATGATATTATGTAAAGATTTCTGTTTTGGCGCATCAAAATAAACTGAGAAAACTATTTGACCTCACCAAGCCCTCTTCAAAAGGTTTAAGGATTTCATGAAATTCAAAATTTCGACAGGTTTTTATTGCTAACATATTTTAGCGAAGAATAGTCGTCCACAATAAATGATTGATATATGCAAATGATTATTGATTGCCGTCTAATATAATCGATTGCAAGGGTATCCAATAAACACCGTTACAATAGTCCACACTAACGTTAACATCTGGCTGAAAAATATTCTATATTTACTCGTTAAGGATTTACTTGTAAAGAACTTTCTTTCGTTACTCTACACTCAATAAAAAAATCTGCTCGTTTTGTCTTGCTCGCTAACGACTCGCATTGAAATAGCATCGCCAATCTGCATGAAACCTTTCCATCAGCATTACGATGCGTTCATGTCACGCCACCGCGACTTATACCTTGCTCTATGCGGAAGGTAAATCAAGATGAAATATGAACCCCGGGCACGTGGCTTCTCAGCTAAGGCAACTCACGCTATCATGTTCCGTATCAGTTGTTAGCCAGCCAAGTTATTAATTCGTTTAGAACACAATGGCGCAGTAAACCAGACAGGGCACCACCCTGCTCTCATTTGATCCAGCATACAAGGGAGCAAGGTGTGATATGTTCCACCCGTGACTGCAATGCTCACCTGGTCATTTCATTAAGCAAAAGATTTTTGCCGTGCCCTGAGCAGTAAACGAGTTGGTAACGGTGGTCTGGAAACATTACATA
The DNA here is from genome assembly GCA_016164225.1 of Gammarus roeselii. NCBI lineage: Eukaryota > Metazoa > Arthropoda > Malacostraca > Amphipoda > Gammaridae > Gammarus > Gammarus roeselii. The sequence continues at coordinate 10,825 of SDVV010015349.1, read as the reverse complement.
TGTTTTCTCCCGCACGACAAGCTCCGTAGCACTAATGTAACAGCATACTGCAGACGCTGCATGACACCAACGCAGCTTTAATCTCGCCGCCATAATTCTTTGTCTGATAAACGAGGACGACAAATACACGATTCCTATTCGGAGAAAAAATGACGCTATTCTAGTAGCGACGCTTTATCCCAGGTTTCTCTCGCGCAAGAAAAATGCAATTGGGGAATGGGATTTGTTATTAAATAGATTAAATCCACGGGTTGCCTGTTGTTACTGAGCTGACCGAAAACGAAGACAGGGAACACACGAACGAACGAACGAACGATGTCGCGTGTGGGGGAGCAATTCGAACTAGAGCTCTGGTGTTGATATCATCCCGGGGATGAGGAATGCGAGCTGGTGTTCGTGGTGTTAGTGTGTAGGGTCTGAATGATCATATCGTGCAAGGCAAGAATAGAAAAGACGGTGACCATTTTTTGTCGTACCCAAAATGCTGGTGATACTCATCGCAGCCCGTGTTGTTTAGGAGTTCATCTTGGATGGCGGTCAGTGTGAATTTTGGGCTATTTGGCCTTTAAATGTTTCACTCAGACGTGACCGTCTTATAGCTATACGCGGTGTGTTGTGTATAAATATTTATACAGAGAAATTACAAATGTGCATTGATTAAATAAGTTTATTTCCAGTTAGTAATAAAAATAGAAAATAATTCAAACTCTGTAATTGATAGGCGCATAGCATATTCATCCCTCTAACAATTTGGTGGTGGGTGTACAGCGCGATTGACGTCACTAATCAACACTCGACATCAGATAACTGAATTAAGCATTGTTTAGACAGTGCAATACAGAGCAAATTTACACGAATTAATATGTTAAAAAATTTAGAGTAAAGTCTCTGTGATTAAATATGACTTTGAACTCGACACAATTTAACCGACACGAATCTTCTTTGAAGAATCAGGTAAGCAGAAATTTCATAGAGCTGCATGTGCAGGCCCCGACTCTTGACTGTAGGAATAATTAGACCTTTGCAGAACGTCTTGATCAATGATCAAAATTCGATCATTAAATCCCGTCTTTGCTTATCATCGCCTCCTAACGTGTTCAGTTGACGAATCTGTTCTTTAACTGCTTTCGCCACTATTTTTCCCCATCAGCAAAATATGGAATATAAGAAGATAAAACTCTATTGAATTGCAGTATTAGAAGGGAATGTAAGAAAATAAAAATCTAGTGAATTGCACTATTAGAAGGGAATATAAGAAGATAAAAATCTATTGAATTGCACTAATAGAAGGGGAATATAAGAAAATAAAAATCTAGTCAATTGCACTATCAGAAGGGAAAATAAGCAGATAAAAAATTCAAATTGGACCATTAAAAGTGCCTGTAGCAGACGATATTTAAAACGAAAGGAAAATTCAGACTGGCGTTCAATGCATTTGGGTTAGGTAGTTCATTGGCTCCAGGCCACGCGACTCCCTATTGTTAACATTTCATATTAATGAAGGAAAAACTAGTAAAAGAGAGGGGCACAATTCCCCGCTAATGACTGTGGCCTACCACCACCTGAGAACTACCAATAATTTCCGTCGAAATTTTAACATAGCATTATTTAAGTTGCTTTGTTGCCACCGTGGCATCGGTTGTTGTGTCAATCGGCACCGCAGCCAGGCGGCGCCGACCTTCAGATCAACATGACATCCCTCCTGTGGTGGTAATGACCAGTGGGGTGAAACTACCCATTTCAACTTAAAAGAAGTCTAGCATAACATCCGCGTCGTTTTTCAGATTCGTTTAGATGATGGTCAGCTTGCAGACTCTTGTGTCGGTCAGTAGGACGGGGAAAATGGGTGAAAAATTCTTTCATCGAAGAATGTTCTTTGTCCTCAGCCCCAAAATACAAGAGCACAGATGTCAGATTTATCCTCGTCACTCACGTTTGATGAGTGAAGGAAGGTCTCGCATGTGAAGGGGGTTAACTGACTCTGATGTAACATCGTGACAAGCTTCGTTTAGCGTTTCCTTGACTATGTCGCGAATCTCATTGTGACATAAGGTAACAAAGCCTCCTTTGCTACTCATTAGCGTGATTAACGACAGGTTTTTGTCACATGAACATCGGTCAGGGAGTCATCAAGGTCGAGCTTGTATCTCAGCCGAACAACATCTCAAATCTAACTTGCTGAGTGCAAATCCTTTGTTAGCAATAGGAAGGGTGGCCAACCAGTTCGATGCTCCCTTCTCTCTACAGCATTCAACAGGAAGGGTGGTCCACCAGTTCGAGGCTCCCTTCTCTCTGCAGCATTCAACAGGAAGGGTGATCCACCAGTTCGATGCTCCCTCCTCTCTGCAGCATTCAACAGGGAGGGTGGTCCACCAGTTCGAGGCTCCCTTCTCTCTGCAGCATTCAATAGGAAGGGTGGTCCACCAGTTCGAGGCTTCCTTTTCTCTGCAGCATTCAATCGAGAGGGTGGTCAACCAGTTCGAGGCTCCATTTTTTCTGCAACATTCAATCGGAAGGGTGGTCAACCAGTTTGAGGCTCCCTTCTTTCTGTAGCATTAAATCGAACGGGTGGTCAACCAGTTTGAGGCTCCCTTCTCCCTGCAGCATTCAATCATTTGCTCTACATCGCTGCCCTGGGAAGAATCGTGTCTGATTTCATCAATAATGTTTTCCAATCGCGCTTCCATTTTGTCTGTTTTCAACTTCGAGATATAGTTCGGAGTAGTTCAAGTTGATTCTTCGGTAGCAGTGTGTATAGTACTCTGCATTACAATGTCATGTACAAAAGAATTGGTGCGCGTCACATAATTGCTTAATCCGTCATCCGAAATTTCAGCTGGGTCCGTGACACCCCTTCCTCAAGCCGAGCAGGAAAATCCATCGGATTTATTATTCTGCGAGATACTTTCTTTCTAATCAGTGCAGGAATGAATGTGTCAACTATGAGATCTTTGAGTGGTCTCAGAAGATCCGTTATGCCTAGCAGTAGATAGTATAGGTACAAGACGCAAGTGAAGGTTTATAGATACGGATAATTAGCTGTGGGCAAGGGGTGGTCGGAACCGGTTTTGACGCGTGAGTCGGCTAACGGACGGAGCTTCCGGATGTGGGCGGAGTTTTCAGACGGACGGACAGCTTTCGGATTATTCGTAAAGAATAGGTTTACATATTTACATATAGGCTACCTTTGATATTTGTTATCGCATTTTATATGATAGGCATACTGTATTGCAATTCATTGCATGTCATGTTGCATATCTGCAATTTCATTGCTAGTCCTCTGAGTGCTTAGGGATAGTAATAATATATATTTAATAGATAATTTTTATTTATAGTAAATCTGACAGTTACATAATAATCTACATGCAGCATTAAAGGGTAAAACCTCACACATATTCTCCTTGCACGAATGTTGATTACCGGATACGTTCATGATGAATTTTTGAACCTTTGTATCATTTCTACGTCGCTTGCTGTTGGAGAACCGCTCGATTATCTTTTTGACGGGTATATTTTGACATAGATGATACGCAAAATAGAAGCAGTAAGCTCCACAATCCAAGGATTGATCACTTTATATCGGTTTCTGTAGTACAAATTGTATTTTTACATGAGTAATATATTAAAAAGCTATATTTTCTCCATTTACTATTGGATTAAGCCCAAACAAATCGAAAAAGTATTGTTTGTTATCGTTTTTGATAATTTAAACAGCTTCCGCTGTTTACAATCATGTACTCCTTCGTTGGATGTATAGACATTCTGTTTTCAGCACAACATCCTATATAGGCACGTTTCATAATTGGATCGCTCTTGGATATATTTTCGATTTCATTAGTATCCATGGTTACTGTACATAGTTAGGGAACTCCCTCCTTGCCGAATTTATTTGGATGACACCTAGTGTATAACCTACCAGAAACAAGATTTTATTCATAGTTGGTGGAGTTTCGCAATTCACTGTTATAATTATGTTTGCTCTTTTTTCTAGGTTAATGACATCTTCAGAGTCGGTTGGCCTTGTATCTATAACAAATATAGTTCTTCCTGCTGTCACGTGTCTCTCGAGCCGAAAGTGTTTGATGTTTTGCTTGGGCGCACTCCCTGGAAAACGATGATCCAATGTTGGTAACGCAGTTTCCGTTTACATCGACGATAACGTTTGAGATGTCGTTATGCTGGAAGTAATTTGGATTGCGATCATATGCTCCGTTATGTGCCGCTTGATCAAAAAGAAATAGAGCTAATTTATGTGGAACAACCCCGTTGAAGGAGGAATCAATGGAGATGGAGTTTTGACCGTTAGGAAACACGATTGTTTTCACAATAGGTCGTTCGAACATGTATTCAATCATGTCATTGCTTTTTGTGAGCGCTTTATTTAGAGCAAGCAAAGCTGTAGGGCATGTTATAACCTTTTTACATCATAATTTGCATGAATCAACTAAATAGATGTATTCTTCATGGTCATGCGTTAGAAGAACGCTACTTAGTTTTCCCAGCTGCTATCGTTTATTTACGCTGACATTATCAAATTGGAAACTATTGCTTCCGGCTACATCAAGGTTTGGTGGTCCCATCGTATGTATACCATGACGTACACTTTCTTGAATCCAAACTTCATTTACGTTTTGATTAGCAAAATTCGCTGCGTTGATGGTATCTGGGAAGGATGTTTGAAGTGATTATACATCATATTCAGACCTTTATTGTTTAGATCGGAGCTTTTCATGGCTGTATAGGCGTTGAGGATATTAAATAGTCCTGTATAACTGTTTCCTCCACACTGAATACCATTTAGGAATAGAGAGTGACTTTGGAACATGCGATGAAAAAATCCGTCAACGAGTGTAACATGTACCGCGGCGGCCAACGCGCTTCCATCTGCATTTCTAACATGGATTTTCACTTCTGCAGTAAAAGAGCTCAAGTCGACCATTTCATTATCCGACCCGGGAATATAAAATTCTATAAAGGAATCGGCAATTCTACCATCATACATACTACTGTTTGTACTTAGATAATTCCTTTTAAATTTCGACTCGATACTTTATTCAATTAAATATTTCTTGTTGAAGGAGGGAAACATATCAATCACTCCCATTTCATAGTTTTGCGTAGGGGCTTCTAGCCCTGTCATGTTGAGAGATGATCCACCAAGCATGTTGTCGGTATAGAACCTCACCCGAAACCATCGTTAATGGTGCATGGACAGTGGTATTTATTAGTAAATCAATAATGGACGACACGAGTCCATCTTTTTCTGCGGTTCTCCTTTGATTTATGTTTTTTTTTCTACTTTTCCTATCATCTTGCCTGCAATCATGGCTTTCTTTACAACATTCTTGAGTGTAGCAATCCCATGTTCCTTTGTTGATTTTCGCATATCTTTCTGCTCCGAGTAATCGTGTGCCATGTTTCGAGCCATATCGGCAGCTGCAGGCATTACAGTTTTTTGTAGAAAATGCAATCTGCGTCCTATACGACTGGCCATGGTTGAGAAATATCCGCTACCCCTTTGGTACGATAACGAACTTGTGAATCGATCAATATCATGTAAACTTCTACCAAGTATTATGTCACGTTTCGCGAATAAAGCTTCATATTGTTTATAGGACGGATTTGCATATACTACCCATATGATTGCTAGTTACCAAATGACCTTATTTATATCCAACGTTGTTTTTATATAGCTCTAGCTTCTTTTAAAATGCAATACGTTCGATCCACCATCCATGAACGAGAATATACCGCCAACAACATCTTGTAGCTCGATAGAAATGGAACTAATATGACTCCTCTTTATTTTTTTATACGTGACATGTGCACGCGTAAATCAACATATCAGAAACATTTACATATTAGGTTCATTTACAGAATAAAACTGAGTGTAATCACCAAAGACGGCTTCCCCAGGCTTCCGTCTCTTCCAAGTTAAATCCATGTTTACGTCGACGATGTCAGTTTGTTCCAGCACAGAATTCGACGTGATGGCTCCGTGGCAGAAATGACCTTTTCGAGTAGCGAGTTCTAGTACTTTGTCACTTTAGCCGAGACTTGTGAGATGGGATTTGAGGAGCGGAATGCCATGGTCACTGTCTTTAAGATTTTTGGCAATACTATCTAAACTTGAGTTGAGAAAGGAGTAGGAGTCAATGAACTTGACGCCATACTTGCTCGTGGCATCATTCAAGAAGACAGAGATGCTGAACATTTTATCAGATTGTTTTGGCAACACACGGATATTCGAGAAGTTAGTGCCGTTTAATCCTCTCAATATAAATCTCATGTCATATGCTGATGCATTGTGAGCTATACAAGGCATGAACCCGAGTTTCTCCGTGATTCTGAAAATACAATTAAAGCACAAAGAGTCAATATAGTTGCCAGATAATATTTTTTATTGGGACTGAAGACACCCTCGATGTAATGATTATGGTGGCGAACTCTTTTTTTACATTTTTCTCCAAAGGTGTCCCCGCAGAACTCACACGTTTTGCTTTCGCAATATTTTTTCAAGTCTTGTTTTGTGATGACGGGGTCGGAGTACAAGATCATGGTAGACATATAATCATTTTAATTCAGTAACATATTCTTGACGAGATGCGGTTGTGCATGTACAGTTATACTCCAGTGGATAAGGACGGAAAAATTGTATGGCACAAAGTAGTCGATTCGACTTTAGTTCCGCTTGAGGAGATGAAGACACATTTCGTCAAGAATATGTTGCTGGATTATAATTATTATATATCTACCTTGATCTTTTACACCGACCTCGTCCTCACAAAACAAGACATGAAAAAATATGTCGAAAGCACAACGTGTGAGTGCTGCGGGGACACTTTTGGAGAAAAGGGTAAAAAAAAGAGTTTGCCACCATAATCATTACATCGAGGGTATCATCGGCCCCAATAAAGAAGTGTTATTTGGCAACTATATTGGGGCTTTGCGTTTTAATTATAACTTCAGAATCATGGAGAAATTCAGGTTCATGCCTTGGAAAGCTCACAATGCATCAGCCTATGACCTGAGATTTATATTGAGAGGATTGGACGGCACTTTCTTCTCGAATATCCGTGTGTTGCCAAAACAATCTGATAAAATGTTCAGCATCTCCGATGCCAAGAGCATGTACGGCGTCAAGTTCATCGGCTTCTACTCCTTTTAACTTGAGTTTAGCTAGTCTTGCCAAAAATCTTGAAGACAGAGGCCACGACATGCCGCTCCTCAAATCCCATCTCACAAGTCTCGGTTACAGTGACAAGGTTCTAGAACTCGCTACTCGAAAAGGTCATTTTTGCTACGAAGCCATCACGTCGGATTATGTCCTGGATCAAACTGTAATTCTATCGCAACAAGACTTTAACAGTCAACTTCGAGGCAAAGGAATATCGGGCTCTGATTACGTTGTAGTGATTGAATTGTGGCAGACAGCAATTGCAAGACCCTTCGTCACTATATGATAATTTATCTTTTAATAGACACGCTACTACTGGCCAGAGTTTTTCAAAAGCTTAGGGAGACCATGACACGCGACTACAGCCAGGATCCCGTCCATTTTGTGAGCGCCCCTGGCTTTGCAATGCAAGCTGCTCTCTACGAAGGCAAAATGAAACTGGAGCTGGTCAAAGATATCGATCTACTCCACTTGAGTGTTAAAAATACAAGAGGTGGATTTGTGAAGTTGACGAAAGGTCTTACCAAGATAAACAATCCCCGATGCAAAGACTTTGACCCAGAACTATCTGTGTCTTCAGCAGCTATGTGGGATTTTATCAGTATTTAGGGTGGATGCTTGAGCCCCTAATCGTTGGTGAAATCTACGAGCTCACACCCAAAGAAATTCAAGCATTCGACTTGGTAAACGTGGACTGTTCTGGCAAGTACACGTACATTGTCTGTATCGATGCCCAACTCAGCGACGAAGCTGCATATAAAACAGACGAGCTGCCACTACTGCTACATCACACAGAAGTCAGCTTGGATGATGTGTCGCCCTTCATAAAAAATCTCTTGGCAGGCTCGGAACATCTCAAAAACAGGCTCGGGCTTATGCATATCCGTCCTATAAACAATATGAAGGTTTAATCGCGTAACGTGACATAATACGCGGTGGAAGTTTACATGATTTTGATCGATTCACAAGTCTGACATTGTTCCAGAGGGGGTAGCGGATAGCCAGTCTTATAAAATGCACATTGCATTTTCTACGGAAAACTGTACTGCCTGCAGCTGCCGATATGGCTCGAAACATGGCACACGATTACTCGGAGCAGAAAGATATGCGAAAATCAACCAAGGAACATGGGACTGCTACACTCAAGAATGTTGTGACTGCTACACTCAAGAATGTTGTAAAGTAAGCCATGGCTGGAGGCAAGATTACAGGAAGAGTAGCAAAAAAACGTAAATCAAAGAAGAACCGTTGAAGATAGATGGAGTCGTGTCGTCCATTATTTAATAAGGGATAAATACCACTGTCCATGCACAATTAACGTTAATATCGGGTGAGGTTCTATACCGCCAACATGCATGGTGGATCATCTCTCAACATGACAGGGCTAGAAGCCCCTACGGAAAACTATGAAATGGGAGTGGTTGATATGTTTCAATTCGTCAACAAGAAATATTAATTGAATCATGTTTCGAGTCAAAATTTGAAAGAAATTATCTAAGTATAAACAGCAGCCAATGTGATGGTAGAATTGCCAATTCCTTTATAGAATTTCTTATTCCTGGGTCGGATAATGAAATGGTCGACTTAAGCTCGTTAACTGCAGAAGTGGAAATCCGTGTTAGAAATGCAGATGGAAGCGCGTTGGCAGCCGCTCCACATGTTACACTCGTTGACGGATTTTTTCATCGCATTTTCCAAAGTCCATCTCTATTTCTAAATGGTGTTCACTGTAAAGGAAACAGTTATACAGGACTACTAAATAATCTCAACGCCTATGCATCCATGCAAAGCTCCGCTCTAAACAATAAAGGGTTGAATATGATGTATAAATCACTTCAAACACCCATCCCAGGTACCATCGTCGCAGCGAATTTTGCAAATCAAAACAAAAATGAGGTTTGGATTCAAGAAAGTGTACGTCATGGTATACATATGATGGGTCCACTAAACTTTGATGTAGCCGGTAGCAATAGTTATCTATTGGATAATGTCAGCGTAAATATACTATTGAAGCTGGGAAAACCAAGTAGCGTTCTTCTTACGCATGCCAATGAAGAATACATCTATTTAGTTGATTCATGCAGAGTATAATGTAAAAAGATTATACCATGCCCTACAGTTTTGCGTGCTCTAAATAAAGCGCTCACAAAAAACAATGGCTTGCTTGAATACATGTTCGATAGACCTATTGTCAAAACAATCGTGTTTCCTACCGGTCAAAACTCCATCTCCATTGATTCCCCCTTGAACGGAGTCGCTCCTCATATATTAGCCCTTTTTTTTGATCAAGCGGTACATAACGGAACAATGATCGCAATCCAAATTATTTCCAGCATAACGACATCACAAACGGTATCGACGATGTAAACGGAAACTGCGTTACCAACATTCGATTATCGTTTCCCAGAGAGTGCGCTCAAGCATACCATCAAACACTTTCGGCTATAGGGAGACGTAACAGCTCTCATCTCATCACAAGAAAAAATTTACCTGCAGGAAGAACTATATATGTTATAGATACAAGGCTAACCGACTCTGAAGATGTCATTATTCTAGAAAAAAAAAGCAAACATACGTGTAACAGTGAATTGTGAAACTCCACCCACTATGAATAAGATTTTGTTCCTGTTAGGTTATACACTCGGTGTCATCCAAATAAATTCGGCAAGGAGGGTGTTCCCTAGCTATCTACAGTGACCATGGAAATAATCAAATTGAAAAAATATTCATGAGCGATCAAATTTTGAAACGTGCCTATATAGGATGTTTTGCTGAAAACAGAATGCCTATGCATCCAATGAAGAAATATATGATTGTAAACAGCGAAAGCATTCCTAATAAAATGGAGCGTTGGATCCTAATAATCATAAACGATAACAAACACTGCTTTTTAGATTCGTTTGGGTTTTAATCCAATAATATTTTGAAGAAATATAGCTTCGTATTATAATACTCACTCAAAACTACAACTCGTACTACAGAAACCTAGCCAAAGTGATCAAATCTTGGTTTGTGGAGCTTACTGCCTCTACTTTGCGTATTATCTATGTCAAAATATAGCGGTCAAAAATATAATCGAGTGGTTCTCCAACAGTGAACGTAGAAATGATACCAAGGTTGAAAAATTTATCATGAACGCGTCCGGAAATCAGCATTCGTGCAAGAAGAATATGTGTGGGGTTTTAACCTTTAAAACTGCATGTTAATTATTATGTAACCGTTGGATTTATTATCAATAAAAATTATCGGATAAATGTATGTTATTATTATCTCTAAACACTCAGAGGACTAGCAATTTAATTGCAGATATGCAACATGACATACAATGAATTGCAACACAGTATGCCTAGCATTGAAAATGCGATCAAAAAAAATACCAAATGTAGCCTTTATGTAAATATGTAAACCTATTCCTTGCGAATACTCCAAAAGCTGTCCGTCCGTCCGAAAGCTCCGCCCATATCCGAAAGCTCCGTCCGCTAGCTGACTCACGCGCCAAAACCGGTTCCGACTACCCCCTGCCCACCGCTCATTATCCGTATCTATAAACCTTCACTTGCGTCATGTACTTATACTATCTACTCCTGGCGTCGATCGCATAACATACGGCCAACGATGCTTCAGTCCGAAGGGCACTGCTGTGCATGT
>SDVV010015348.1:0-14552 GCA_016164225.1 Gammarus roeselii | reverse complement strand
AGTATGGCATATATATATCAAAAACTCTCGGCATGAACGTAGCTAGATGCCTAAACCGCAGAGACCAAGTCGGCAGGGTTCACTGCCTCCATATCTTTTAACATTTTATTGCCCTTGATATCATGTCCAGACCGTTGGACTTCTTGGAGATTCTCTTGTCACAACATGAAGTAATTCACGTCGTTTTTATTACTTTTAATGAATTACCCCAAAATACGAACATACAGTTCAAGTCTAAGAGAGAAACTACCTTGACAACCGATAATGAAATACCGAACAATAATACTCTAGTTACTGACACAGGCAGTAGGATGAATCCCCCAGAAAGGGATGGTCGACGGCAAGGCACACCTCACACTCCTTTAGACACTTACACGTACAGAATCTTATCTGTTTAGCAATAAGGGTCCAGCCATGAGGCCTCGTAACAAACACTTCGGGTCAGAAGTGAGCTTCGAGATCAGTGTCAGCAGCAAGGCCCGACAGTGTAACTGGCCAAACCCTGCTGCCTCATAGTGACCGGGTCCACGTTTCTCAACAAGACGTCAAGGCGGACAGCATCAAAACTCATCCATTCACAACCATACTCCACTTTCACCTATACATTGCACGCTCTCTCGCTACCCCTACACGTATGTCTCTCCTTCCTAACGGTTGCTGCACGCAATCCATACATCCAAACTTCGGTCTACCTCTAGGCCTACGTCCACACACCTCCGTTATCGTCAACCTTTCACCAATCTCCCATCATCAATTCTTACCGAGTGCCCGAACCATCTCAGAACACGTGAGTCTCTGTTCTCCAACTTCTTCACCATATCCATGCTAATTCGAACAATGTAGTTATTGATCCTATTTCTCCAGCTATGACCGACAAAACCTTTCATCTCGGAGACATTCAATCATCTTTTCACTTCTACCTCCTCCCCCCAAGTCTCAGTTCCGTACAGCACACTTGGAACCACAACCCTCATGTTCTACCCTCTTTTCGACTGCAACCTCAGCGTTCTACAACTCATTACACTCTTTCGTGCTCCCAACACTTCACTCACTTCCTTTACTAGCTATTATACCTCAGTTCCTACTGGTTAAGCCTTCTCCACATGAAAGCATAGATACGTAAGACACTTTTCGTCCCTAAACAACTCTCCATTCATGAGTCCACAGATTCTGCTCCCATCGACATTCCTCGCACAATTCATTTCAGTGACTTTATCCACGTTACCTCGCAGCTTCCTTTTCTCACACACAAACTCCGACATTAGCCTACACAATTAAGTTCTACACTGAATCTTCCACTAACGTCAGTTACCGCAAACCGTAACTGACTTAACAGCCAACTCCAGCCATTCGCTCTAAACAGTTCTAAGCCACGACCCATTGCACCCGCGTTCACTTCCCTGCCCACACCATCCATGTAGAAATTGAAAAGCCATGGAGGTATAAAGCAGCGTCTCAGTCCCACTTTCACAGTGAACCAAGTACTCATCTTGCTCTCCACTCTGCTGACAATATTGAAACTCTGGACCTCTTTCAACAAAATTCCACCCAATCCATACCAACGCATCACTTTCCACAGTGCTTCCATGTCGACCTTATCTTAAGCCTTTTCCAAATCCATGGAGACCCAGAATACATACTTTCCCTTTGGAAGGTACTTCTCACAAACTTGTCTCACTCTGGACCACTCATGAGTCTACACTGTTCCTCGCCAACTGCACCACGGGTACTAGTTGTACACTCCGTAAACATGGCCGACAACACATAACCAACTGATACCTCCCGAGTTGCAGCATTCATTTGTGTCTCCTTTGCCTTATACAGCGGACCAATGCAAGCGCCGCGCCACTCAATCGGTACCATGCTGAACACGAAACACAGATTACGTAGACTCACCAGCAATTAGACTATCGTTACTCCAAACTTCATAAGGCAATCAGTCGCAGCGCCGTCTAAACCATGGATTTTTCCTGTTTTTATCACCTCTATCGCCTACTGCACTTCTTCCTTGGCTATGTCCATCACAAGCCTCTATCCCAAAACCGACATCCGTGCAACTTAACGACAGTAGCAATGTCAGCCTCTCTGACATCCTCAACATTCACCAACTCAGCAAAATACTCAGGCCAGTTTCATCGTTTACCACCTCATCCTTCCCGGTCTACCCCTTCCTCCCTCTTTTCCCCTCTTTTCAGAAGATTTTTTTTTGTTCTCCTCAAAACTTTGGAACAGCCGAGTCTGCCGCCCCTGTCCTCACAGCTCGCTTCAACTCTTCTCTGTTCTCTCTGTAGTTTACATAGGACACCACCGATTTCGATGACAACCACTCCCAAAAAGCTCTTCTCTTCTACACCACATTCATTTTCACCTCTTTGTTCCTCTACTCGCAGCCCTACCTTCTGCACTCACTCACACGGCACACACTACACACATTTTCGCACATTTCAACAACGCATATCTGCACGTCTCCCATTCTTCCTCAACATTTTTCAGTTTGTGTCCTCACACGCTATTATATATCTCCCTCAACGCTTGCTCAAACTCCTCAGCTCTGCTTTCCACATTCAGTTAATTCACCTTCACTACCTCTCTTCCTACTCCCACTCTTTTGTTCCCCTTCCACGTTGAATTTTCCTTCCACCAGTAGATGGTCAGACATTCCTCCACCTTCCCCTCTCAGCACTCACACGTTTAACAGCCTCCCCACCACTCTTCTTGAGATGACCACAAAATTCATCTGCGTTCGCCCCACCACTGAGTCATAGGCCATCCTTTCCAATGACTCATGTGAGTAGTGTAAAGGACCGAGAAACGCAAATTAGTGAAGGAATATAGATATGGCTTAATTAGCAGTGGGGCAGAAGTTGGCCGGAGTCAGCAGCGCGAGGCCGGATGTGGGTCGGAGTCACTGATAAAGAAGGCTTACGACGCGAAGGGGTGGAAGAAGGCGGGGGCTTTCGGCCCTATGCTTTCGAATATACATTGGCAAGGCTTATGTTTTGAGCATTTTCCATTTTATTGTACTTTGATATTTATTGTATTTATGTATAATCTTTCTTCTTTAGATGGTTGTATTGGGGTATAAGTGGTCACTAACTGTTGCTAGTTATATATATTTATTCGGTTCTGGTAGGAATATTGTTATAACACATTTCTGTAGGGGTGGGGGTGTAGGGATCCCCTAAGCAAAACGTTGGATGCGCTTTGGCAAATTAGGTAAGATTGCTATTATCTGTTATTTGAACTGTATTTTTCCATGACTGAATTGGCATTGTTTCTATCTTTTGAGTGTATGTTTCGTTATATATTTATGTCAAGATTATAGTTATATATATATTTATTTCTGTACTATATGTTTTTATTCTTATCTAGTTGGGGCATAATTGAATCTTTCGGAGGTTGGTTGGTGGATTCGTAGCGGTTGGATTAGGATATTTTGTGTGTTTAGTTCATTCATCATTATATTTTGTTTATAGGAATAGTGTGGTAGGTATGTTTTATAACTCAATTTGCAGCCTTAAGGATTCAAGGATTTCAAAGTTATTTAGGTATAATGACATGTTGACAATATAACAAAAATATCAGAATACACAGATGATACGCACCAAGTTTTCGTCAGCGTGAGTTGTTCTGAAGACAACAATATTAACTTAAAACTAGGGGTGAGGAGTAGGGACCAACTTATGGACATTGTTGGAGGACATTCTCTACTCTCGACTTTTCAATATGTCGAGACAGATGCAAACATTGCATTCGAGCAATAATTTCAATATCCTTTGTGTGCGTTCGGACCTGCTTGGTACCAGCCTGATATTGAATTTAGGCAATGTTCTGTGTATTTCCCGTCGTTTATTTCATATGTATATAGTAGTATGGTACAATAACTTGATAGTTGGGTTGATTTTGGGTTGATTTTGGATTGATGCAGCAGCTTCGTTATGAGAATTTGTATACTCCATAACGCATTATCCAGGTTTGAACCAGATATATCGTTGTTTCATTGACGCGGTGTTCCAATAGCGAGAGTAGCTGAACGATACGGATTTATTGCGAGTTATTATATTGTGCTATGTATACTTGGTAATGATCGGTTGATTTATGTTGAATGTGTTTTGTTTTCGGAATTTTGAATAGTTATCTCATACAGTTATATGAATTTTCAAAATATTTTAGGTTTGCATCTTCTATGTAGCACAATATTTCAGTCATGATTGGTCGGTTATTGCATCATTGTGGTATTTTTATGTAAATATATGGCAGTCAGTTACGATTAAGCTGTGGTTAGTTTGGTTAGAGAAGATTTGTTTTAATCCTGTTTTGGACTGAGTTGGAGAATAATTTCATCAGATTTGTATATATCCGATAGCGTGTTTGTGTCTGAGTATTCCACATCATATACTACATGTTTCAGTTATGTCAATCAGTCACATGTCTTGGCAACTTATTCACGTTAGTTGTTTGGTTGGTAACATGCTAGTTTTATTCCCATACACCATGGTTTTTAATGTATGTTCCGGTTATGGTAGAGATTTGATCTTCTTGCTTGATTCATTAAAACTCGAGCGTTTTAGTATCTTTCATTCAGTTTTGTATGTTCTCTGTAGAGTTTCCATCTTCGATGCAGGGTATTGGGTATTTTATATAATTATATGGATATTAGGATATATTACGTCTGTATCTGCAATGTTGAACATCATTTCAGGTATAATTTAGTTTCATGTTGTATATTTTTAGTGTTTTATATAACTTCTTACATCCTGGTACAATGTTTGACGTGAATATTATAGCTATAAAAGATACGTTTTGTTACAAACTTGGTCTTGTTGTTAGCTTATTCATCATCCACGACACAGCGCCTCCTCGTTTTAGTGACAATAAGTTCAACTTCAATGGATTTTCGGGGTTAAAAAAAGTATTGATTTCTTTTCAATTCAATACAATTTTAAAATTTCAAATTTGAATTACATTTCAAATTTTCCGACGACCCGACCTTTCTTTAGTAGCCAAGTTTTCGCTTCAATAGACGGACTTGGCTTTGTCTGGGCGTCAAAAAAAGCAAAATTTTATTGAAATTTTGAAATTTCAAAATTGTATTGAATTTAAAATTTTGTTATACTTTTTTTTTCACTCATGTACACGTACATACGCTTCAACATACACATGCACATACGTACACAGCCCTATACACGAACATACATACGTACATATATATATACACAGTTGATGACCAAGGCGAGCGATGATAGGCCTAATGTTTTGCAAAAAAAAACATGTACATGTAAAAACATGTAATAGCTACCTGCATGCCGCGAATGGAGTCAGTGTTGTGTGGAGAAAAAGCGGACACGGACGTTTCGTCTTGAAATAAATAAAATGATTGTTTACATCCCAAAAATTTGTTGATGAGTGTTGGATGAAAAAATCTCCGAAGTTGATTTAGCTTGGTTCGAAGATATATTGACTACAGATGGAGATATCAATTATCTACGAATGCATAGAACAAGAATCATAGGAGTGGGAAGTATTATTCATATATGAATGAAAAAAAAAGGATTTGGGTAACGGATATTGATACATTTCAGTCGTATGTAACAGAGTTCAAAGAAAATAAGAAGTTCAATCTTGAAATTGCTATGATCCAAGCAGAAAACCTTCACAAGTGTAATAAAGCTTAGGTGGTGAAAAATAAATTTTACCCAGGAACAATAGAAAATCTGGAGCGTATGCGCAATTTCTTTCGGATAAAGATCGGACTTACATTGAATTGGAAGAGATTCGAATAATTTAAGTTTACAAAGAAGAAAAACCAAATTTATGAACTCACGGGGATGGAACAGCCTTCGGTATTCGTATCAATGATATGCTGGAGTATATGAAGAATTCTGAGAGGAAACTGAAAACTAGTGATGATGGGTATGGTTGGATGACTGACACGATATTTGCAATTCATTGCTTAACTTTTGAGTTTTAGGATAATATATACATTTGATTGAGGATTGACATGGTTTATTACTGTTTTATCAGTATTAATTACAGATCTTGTTGGATAACACAACAAATACTTTTTACCTCGTTCTTCTGACTTGTAACAACCAGTCGGAGGTAACATCGAGTCGTCGAACTCGGTAGAAGAATATGTTTCAAGACGTGAAACGATACCCATAAACCTATCTCGGGGTAAATGATCTAGATGTGTTCCAGATTGGTAGGATATAAATCAGAGTCCGATCAGATCTTGCTCAGTCAAGTTTCTGATTCCGTTGTGGAAAGATGGGGTTTGTTTGAAAGTAATGGAGTGATGGGGGTCTGTAATCTTTGCCAAAAAGAAAATGAAATTGAATAAACATAAATCCAAGAGCAAATCGTCAAGGGATGCAGTGTCAGGAGCAAATGAAGTAAATGTTGTAGACCTAGTATGAGACGAAGTATTCGTTTGTATGAAGTTTGAAACAAATATGAATTACTTGTAACATTCAATCCATTTAAGTTTGAAAATGTAAGCCTCTGTGCTAATCAATATGGGTCGAGAGTGACAACGAAATAAATAACATATATGTTAAAGTGATATTTAGAGTCGTGTGGAGAGGTTCCTATGTATACAACAATGACTGAAAACCATACATAAGGTTAGGTTAGGCTAGGATTTTTGATGACTGCATAACATGTAGAAGTGATGTAGAAATGTGTCAAATCAAATCAACAACGATGTAATTGCCTATGAAAACCGATGAAATTTGGTAGATCAAAATTAGAAGTGTGTAACAAAACTGCAAAAGATAGATCCAAATATAGAGTCTAGTGGAGATATTTGTTATGCATTAATCCTAAAACACTGATCATCATATGCAAGCATGAAAAGTCGATCGATAATACCTAATTCTTGGATACAGTAGGTTAGGTCAGATTAGGATGATTGGTTCTTCTAACCTGACATGCCGTGAAGCTGATCCACATTAAATATCTTGTAACACAAGTAGGGATGTTGTTCTAATGGAAAAAATCACAGGTCGGAGGTGAAATGCTACAGATGTTAACCGCCCCTGTATGTGCATACAAATGTGTGTATGTGTCTACATTGGGTGTGATATTGAAAAAAAGCTACGTAAAAAAGAGCCATGTGGAGGGATTTGATATGTATATCCATAAAAATAATGATTAAATATAATACATAACCATCAAACTTAAATGAAAATACATAATTATTGGTTAAGATGGTTAGGTTAGGTTGACTAGGTATTAATGCATCTGGCAGTGTATGGTAACCCTTTTTGCACAAATGTGTGTAAATGCCTACATGGTGCGACACATGTGCCGACACAGTGACGTTAACGAACCCGTATATATACATTGTACCGACACATGTGACGACAGTGACGCTAACGACCCTGCATATATGCATTGTGCCGACACATGAGCCGACACAGTGACGCTAACGACCCTGTATATATTCATTGTGCCGACACATGTGCCGACACAGTAACGCTAACGACCCTGTATATATGCATTGTGCCGACATAGTAACGCTAACGACCCTGTATATATGCATTGTGCCGACATATGTGCCGACACAGTGAAACTAACGACGATGTATATTTGAATTGTGCCGACACATGTGCCGACACAGTGATCCTAACGACCCTGTATATATGCAAGTAAAAGTATATAAAAAATTGGACTCAAATTTGTACTCATTCAGTTAACAGTCTGCTTTCGGTGTAGAAAGATGTTGCCAAGTTTTGATTTGAAAATATTTCAACAGAAAGGATAATGCGGGGGTATGTGTTATTTGCAGTGTGGAGATAAAATTATGCAAATGAAGCTCCACGTTCGGGTTTTGACGTCATCTCAAAGGACACCATTGTCTTGAATATGATAATCTTATAAATGAACGAGGAAATAGAAGCTCCAAAGATGCAACGGGTGTATTAATAGAAGGTAATAAACCGGACCTGGATTTCCAAAACAATGAGATAGCGAGTGCTTGACAGGGTGCGAGCAGTAAAGAACATGCGGTGCTACTAACGGTCGAACGTGGAACACGTATAAAGATTGGGTGAATGGGGCAGAATACACCCAAACCTTAGACAATATGGAAAATACTGATAATATGGAAAAAACGGGGGATACTTCAAGTGGAATGGACACCACTGACAGTGATATTGAAACGTGTGATAGTGATAACGAGGAGGTGTCCTGTGTAGAAAAGCCTAATAAAGTTGAAAATAACCAAACTATCATAAGGGGTAATGAAATGATATCAGGTATATGAAGCGTAAAATTGTACAATAAAAAAAATGTATACCTGACTTTGTTTCAAAAATCTTGGAGAGGAAACATGCAAAGAGAAAATCATGTCTCAAACGTTTGAGTGCTAGGAGAAATATGTATATTTCGGAAATCTGCGGGAATATACCGAATGGGAATGTTGGCGTCGATAAGAAAAAACCTGAAACGATTCGATGTCATAAACATGTAACTAAAATAAAAAAAATAGCATCGAGAAAAAGCTCGCTGAAGATTAGAAAAACAAAGTTTTGGCTACACGGTCAGTCTAGGCAGCAGTCTAGGCAGCAGTCTAGAACTACACACCCAGATGATGAATCCTACACCAATATGGTGAGCCGACACCTCCAGGTGAGAAATAATGCTTATCATCGATAAAGAAGCTGCCGAATGCCTTTGATACCGCCGATCAAGATGAGACCAGAGAGGGAAATCGAAGTCATTACTTATGTTTCGTACAGTTGCTCGCATCGATTTTCGAAGTGAATAGTTATGTTCTCGTATAAATGGTAAGCCCATGTAATTCACTAATAAAAATGTGTTATGAATTTATTATTAAAAAAATATATCATATGAAACTTTGTTTGTAATATTCTAAATTTACCTCGAATGACTAGCATTGAAATTGCAGTTATGCAACATGACTTGCAATGATTTGTGATGCAACGCCTCCTGCCTTACATTACAAATGCGATGGATATTATGCAATTGAAACTGCACTCAGTTACCTTAAGTATCATAGATATATATATCTCATCAGCTCCAAACCGAAGCTAAAGCAAAAGTATACAGCTTCTTATATGATACTCTGAAACCCAAATACGGTGACAACGTCTCGCTCATCTACTCGGACACAGACTCGTTGCTGATCCAGTTCAAATGTGTGACCGACATAGAGGCGGAAATGCGGGAAGCTCCTCTGGCTGAATAGATAGACTTCTCCAACTACCCCAAAAATCATCCCTCGTATGATGAATCAAAGAAAGGACAGTTGGGACTACTGAAAAGCAAAACAGCCAACGACTATCCAAGTGAAATCATTTGCATGCAACCAGAGTGTTACAGTATGTTGCTCGAGTCCGACGCCACAATATCAGCTGCAAAAGGTGTCAATTACCAGACACAAGCCAAAATCACACATGAACAATACAGAGACATACATAACAAGGAAACATACATACACTCTGAGACCATACACAACATTCGCGCACAAGCATGCCGGCTTCCATCTCTACGCACTATAAGAAATTGTCTCAAAAAGATTGAAATGTATCGGTACCATGTTGATGGGTGCACAAATCTTGCCTATGGGCATCCAGACATTCCCAAAAAAAAACATTGAAGTTGAGGTTACCGTCACTAAAACGAGGAGGCGCTGTGTCGTGGATGATGAATAAGCTAACAACAAGACCAAGTTTGTTATAAAACGTATCTTCTATATCTATAATATTCACGTCAAACATTGTACCAGGATGTAAGAAGATATATACAACACTAAAAATATACAACATGAAACTAAATTATACCTGAAATAATGTTGAACATTGCAGATACAAACGTAATACATCCTAATATTCTTATCATTGTATAAAATACCCAATACCTTGCATCGAAGATGGAACTCTACTGAGAACATAGAAAACTGAATGAAATATACTAAAACGTTCGAGTTATAATAAAGCAAGAAAAAAGCTCTACCATACCCAATATATACATAACAAACATGGTGAATGGAAAAGAAACTAGCATGTAACCAACCAAACAACTTACGTAAATAAGTTGCCTAGACATGTGACTGATTTTCATAACTGAAACTTGTAGTAAATGATGTGGAATACTTCTACACGAACATGCTATAGTATATACAAATGTAATGAAATTATTCTCCAACTCAGTCCAAAACAGGAATAAAACAAATCTACTTTAACAAAAGTAACTACAGCTGAATCGTAACAGAATGTCATATATTCACATAAAAATACCACAATGATGCAATAACCGACCAATTATGGCTGAAATATTGTGCTACATGAAAGATGCAAATCTAAAATATTCTAAAAATTCCTATAACTGTATAAGATAACTATTCAAAATTCCGAAAACATAACAAATTCAACATAAATCAACTGATCATTACTAGGTATACATAACACAATATAATAATTTACAATAAATCCGTATCGTTCAGCTTCTTTCGATACTGGAACACCGCGTCAATGGAACAACGATATATCTGGTTCAAACCTGGATAATGCGTTATGGAGTATACAGATTCTCGTAACGAAGCTGCTGCATCAACCGAAAATACAAACATCAACCCGCCAACTAACAAGTTATTATACCATACTATTCCTATAGATATTATATACATATGAAATAAACGACTGGAAAATTCACAGAACATTGTCTAAATTCAATATCAAGCTGGTACCAAACAAGGCCGAACGCACACTAAGGCTGCCAATCGAGTTATGAAACGTGCCTACCACACTATTTCTATAAAAAATATATAATAATAAACGAACAAAACATACAAAATATCCCAATTCAACCGCTACGAATCCACCAACCAACCTCGAATGAGTCAAGTATACCCCAACTAGATAAAAATACAAACATATATGTACAGAACAAATATATAGAATTATAATCCAGACATAAATGTGTAACAAAACATATACTCAGAACATATAAATGATGACAAAGCAGTCATGGAAAAATGCAATTTAAATAACAGATATGAGTAATCTCATCGAATTTGCCAAAGCGCCTCTACAACCATCTAAAGAAGAAAAAACATACATAAATACAATAAATAACATAATACAATAAAAAAGAAAATTATCAAAACATAGGCCTTGCCAATGTATATTCGAAAGCATAAGATCGAAAGCCCCCGCCCCCTTCTACCCCTTCGCGTCGCCCGCCTCCTTTATCAGGGACTCTGACCCACATCCGGCCTCGCGCCGCTGACTCCGGCCAACCTCTGCCCCACCGCTAATTAAGCCCCATCTATATTCCTTTACATATTTGCGCTTCCCGGTCTTTTACACTACTCATGTGTACTTGTAGATACCTCGCTTCTTAAACAAGCTGTTCCCATACAACAGCTTCTGTTCCATGCACAAACCTGACCGGTTCCCACCATACCTCCCAACCACATTCTCCACCACCACACATCCAACTGTCGCATTAAGATCACCCAGTACAACCACGTTGTATTCACCTTCCTCTTTCCTCACTCATATTGCTACTAGGTCCGTAAACATTCACAAACGCCCACCTTTCTATACCAAACTTACCTTTCATCTACATCAATCTTGAGGACACCTTCTCCCATTCGGTAACGCTACTAGCCAGCCAATCACTCAATATCAACACCACCCCTCCGTGTGCCCATCTTTCCCCCAATCCCGACACTCTTCCAATTACCACTGCAAACTCACATTCGCCCCTACATTTAAACTTCGTCTAACTCGGCGCCAACACTGCAAACTTCTTCCTCACAAACATCTCACCAACTCTCTCCTATTCAAAAACTTATTTTCATTCGACCTACAACCACGTACATTCAGTGACTAAAACAGGGTTCGGAGAACGTTGGAGAAGCGTTTTGGCGTCGTTGAGGGAGGAAATTATAGAGGAAAGAATCCCTCTCCCTTTCGCCCCACCCCTATTAGTCGTCTCCTCGCGACATTGCGATCCCATGCCACAAGGCAGGGGATTAAACGTGGACATTTATTTCTTCAAATTTTTAGCACGCTATGCGAGTTGTTGCCATCAGCGTATCTGTCAACAGGACATTGTACTCTCGCCTATCATACACTCACACTCACATATCTTAGCCCTTTTGCGCTGAAGGGTCCGGTTGGAAGAGTCTGCAACACACCCCCGGGTCATGAGTGCGGTCTGAGATCAGTGTCAGCAGCAGCGCCCTACAGTGTGGCTGGTTGACCCCTGCCGCGTCGTGATGACCCCCCTCCCCACCCACGACCATACCGTCTCTCAACAAGATGTTAAAGCGAGAAAGCGCATCAGAGCAGAGTCAAAAATTATCCGTTCACAATCGTTCTCCACACATGGCTATTCATTGAACGCTCTATTGCTACCTCCATACTGAAGTCTCGCCTTTCTAACGCCTGCTTTACACCATCCATCCAGCCAAACTTCGGTCAACCTATAGGCCTACGTCTACTCGCCTCTGCCTTCAACATTCTTTTCACCAATTTCCCTTCATCCATCCTCACCATATGTCTGAACCATTTCAGAACACGCGAATCATCTCTGTCTTCTATCTTCTTCACCATCCCCGTTCTAGTTCAAACCACGTCGTTATTGCTCCTGTCTCTCAAAGTCACACCATTCATGCTCCTCAAACATTTCATATCGAAGACATTCAACCTTCTTCTCTCTACTGCTCTCACCCCCCAAGTCTCAGATCCGTAGAGCAGAGTTTGACTACACCCTCGTTTGGTGGTTCATTGTATTTCGGTTAGACCAAGCATACTGTCACATGATTCGAGCCTGCACTCACCCTGTTCGTTGGCAGACTCATTACTCCTTGCTTTCGCACGTTACTCCCGTTAGATCCATGAACCGTGTGCATATTAATACTTTAATCCTTTCGGGCTGTCGCTTCAAGTCTCTTTAGATACTCTCACATGTAATGCATACACGTGGTCTTCTACAAGAATCAAAACTATATTCAGCGGTTTATTGGAACATCTTTCAGGTGCGTACCAAGGATTAATGCGTTGTTATTTGGTTACATAAATTCTACCATTCAAAGATACTGCTGGAGCAGCCCCCGTCACTGGGAGGGAGGGGGGGGGGTTATAACGGTAGTGCAACAATACATGCCCTAATCTCGGGGTTACATTGTCAATTTCGAAGTCCATATATTACTATCCAAACTCTTTGTTTTGTAAGTCCCTTGAACTGGAGTGGTGGCGGGTGAACGAAGATGTTCAATCCACTTCTGAGTTCAGTAATAAGTTGCTATTGTCTGAAACTATTATTACGGAGAGTTATTGCGAGAGAATGTTGCCTAACGCCTGTATTACACCCTAAACCTAGACATTTTGACTACTGCCGCCTCGATGTATCGAATTAAAGAGTTCATCACCACCAGAATATCAACATTTTGGAAGAATCAATGATCGATGTCTAATTTTGATTATTTATTTATTGGTCTTCACTGCGGTCAGATTACAGGCTATTATAAAACTATGTATTTTTTCGTGTATGTTTGGGTAACACACTAATGAACGAGCAATACCTTTCATTGCGGATAAACCAGGATAATTAACGTGCAATCGCTCCAACTCCTTACATTGAAAATATTCAGAAATTACTACTCTGGTGCCATAAGAGAATTATTCCTGACTGCAAATTCTCGCGAGTGGTTTCCAGACAATAATCTATGGCAAACTTTGTTCTGGGCTTTATTTCGTGCTTGCATCGACGCGAAAATTCGTATTATTTCAAGAAAGTTGTGATGTTTCGTATAGGCCATATTGTTAAGCCTATATATAAACTTGTAACGCTAATTTGCGCAAAACAATAATGTAAACAGATAAATCTGTACACAGTTAAATCTGTACACAGAGAAATCTGTATACAGATAAATCTGTATACAGAGAAATCTGTCTACAGAGAAATTTGTGTACAAAGAAATCTGTATACAGAGAAATCTGTATATAGAGTAATCTGTATACAGAGAAATCTGTATACAGATTTCTCTGACCACACTGAATTTTCTGGCAGAGACGATCGTGTCTTTTGACCATCTTACTATACATCTATAGACCCTAGGCAATATATACGCTATGAATTTGGCAAAGCTAGATTTATAAGTGTTAGATCTATTATCAATGGAATTGATGATAGATCAATGGAATTTATAGTATATCGAGCATCTTTCACTTGAAGTATTATCCCAGGTAAACCATAACACGCACCAATCGATTTGTCCTTTAACGAGCTGGATTTATGAAAACAGACATACGATTTCCAAAACAGACGGGGTAATTCATAAAATTTTAATTAGACAATTGATCATCGAAATCATAAACCATAACTTGGTGTCAAACCATCCTCTGTTGATGACATTTTTTTTGGGAACGTACGTTATTTATCGTATGAATTATTTTATTCTATGATAAGAAGAGTCAGTAAGCAACAACCTTTCACTACAAACCTCTCCATACCAATCAACAATTCTTTCCCTTCCGATACAGCTTCCAAAGTCTAAGGGAAGAAAGGCCGAC